>CM020215.1:131643010-131700510 GCA_009819775.1 Phoenicopterus ruber ruber
AACTCTCAGATCTGGTCAAACGTCCTCAACGAGCATGAAATACAAATTTTAAGGTAACCAGTCATTCAGAAAATTTTATCTTGGCTACGGCTCCAAAAGGAACGAAACTTTATGAAATATTACTGACATCTCTCGGATCAGGAAATGCCCATATACTTGGGAGACCAGTTAGATCTTTATTTACAAAAACAGAGGATTAACCTACAGCATTCTGTGACTTAATAATTTGTTTTAATTGTGATTTTTTTGCAGGAATACATGGTTTTAAAATTGTATCATATGCAAGAGATCTATGCCACAGTGAACCCATTACAGAAATACTATAGCGCCAAGTGAGACATTCTGCTGTACATAATGTACCCTGGCAATCTAAAGGGCTTTAAACCGTGTATATATGTATATATAATGCATCTAACATAGCCAGACAGGCTATGAGAATCAGATCCATCCCACGCACAGCATAAATCATAGCTGAATAATGCATACAAATTAATATTTTTGCTAGACTTAGGGTTTTCAAGCACTGCCTTTAGGGTCAAATTCTGATCTCAGTCTTTCACAGCTTTGGCTTATCCAGTGGCACTGGAAAGAATTTTCTGGTTTTCTTTCTGTAGTTAAATTTGATTCTTAATGTAATCCCAGAGACCCTAAACCAAGATTTTTAAATGTTTACATAGGCAGCGTAATATTTTAATAGGGACAGACGCAGGGAAACTTCCTTATCAGAGCAGCAAATAAAGTGCGTGCTTACCTTTTTTTTTTTTTTTTTTTTTTAAAAAAAGTAACTCTTAACAGAATTTACAGGTTTTGATCTGTTGTGGGTTTTTAAAAAAAAAAAAAATCTTTTTACTATACTTCTATTTTTTTTCCAGTGTGATCTGGCAGTTAGCAGTGGCAAGTAACAAATGAACCCAACAGCTCATCAAACCAGACAATCCTCAACAAACTACCAGAAGTAACTGGATTACCACCAGCAGTTAAGAAACAACTTTCACTTGAACAACTGCCATATATGAACATAATGCAGTTATATCATAGAATATAATTTTAACTTCAGCCTGAACTTTCCTAATTTCTAAGTTGCCTAACTTTCAGATTTACACTTTAACTTGGTTTTAATAGAGTTGCTCAACTTTGAAATAGAAGAACTTAAGTAAAAAACAGATAAAGAAAGTGAAGTGAGCAAAAGCTGAAATGCTTCTAACACTTTCAGAATATATGGAGGCTTCTTCACAGAAAAGGAGTTTTCATAGAGGTTCTGAAAACCATTTTGTGCATTTTGTTGCCTGTTCTGAAGGGTTTGATCTCGGGCACTAAGACAAAAATGACTGACCAGAAGAAGCAATTTGCCAGAGCAAATGTAATCTGGATCTTCTTGCAGACCAATCTATATGGATCACATATACTGAAAAGCATGTGCTTTCAAAATTTCAAATCACTCCATTAATATTATTAAGAGTACATATACTTAAGGCTGAAAATTCAAAGGTGATTACATTAGTATTTATATTATAAATTGCTGTCTTCAATCTAAAGCCAGTATCTCGTTATTAGCTCTTCTTTGGTGCATCACTCAAACTGAAGAAAAAAAGTGGGTGAGGGTCAAGTTCCAGCCTAACCAGTCCCCATTTAAACTGTGTTGCAGTTCAACTTAACGTTTTCTCCTCAAGGAGCCCTAAGAGTCACCCCAATTCATTTTCCTCCTTAAAAAAACAGGGAGCTGATTTCACAGCCTAAACCGCCATTTTAATACTATTTTTTAACACTTTGTAGGCATCTGTATCCTCACTGTTACATTTTCTTCCTAGAAAGCTTGCCTTTTGTTGACTATTTTCTGGGAAACTGAGTAATAAGATTGAGATCTGTAAAAAATGAGTTTCGTTCCATTCAAGAGTCAGTTCCCTCCCTCTTCCTTGGCTGCAGAGGCAATTAGCTCTGAAATTGCTGCTTTGAGTATGCTTCCTGTATTTTTTTCCTGTAGGTGGCTCTTTAGTGAGGAATTCCGCAACGTCTAACCAAGTACATGGGATGATTTTCCATGGCTTATCCCCAAAATATAGGCCAAGAAGAGAGAAAGAGTGTGTACCATGTGTATAAATAATAAAAAAAAAACACCCCAAAGGATTCATGTTTCTTTCCCATCAGCAAAAATACTGAATGCAGAAGTACAGTCTTAAAAGAAGAAAACTCATTTCCTGAAATGCTTTACTTTTGAGTCATTGTGACCAAACTCCAAGGTTTTTTGTTTCCCTCTGATCTTAATTTATCTAGCTGGTTTTCTGCCCTAGTTACATCTGTCTAAGACTAACTAGTGGCCACACTTTCTACAGGTCTTTGAGAAAGCATTTACGTACAGAGACTATGTAAATGCATGTAGTTGAATTCCACAAGTTCCTCAGTAGGTAGACGGGTCTGTTGATATGTGATCAAGGAACGAGGCAACTTGTGCAATAACCCCTGCAAAACTGAAATGCTAGTTTCAAAAGGAAAGAGAAAAACCAAACCAAAAGAAAATCAGCGATCTCAAATTTAGATATAGGTATAATAACTTTATGTATGAAGTGTTTCTCATGGAGTTACATTCCCATTTTGTCTTGAGAACTCATCTAGTGCTCACCTTGTTTTTAAAATCGCTGTTATTTAAGTTACCTACTTAATAAAGGGTGTGGGGGCATGTGTGTGTGTGTATCACTAAGGTTCTTTGCACTTCAACTTTTCAATCATGTTGCCTGGTGGACTTAGTTTTACTTCTCTGAGGGAAGATGGTACTGCTTTTTTTCCTGAACTCCATGAACAAGCACCCTTCTTCACTTTTCGAGGCAATCTGTCCCCATAACAATCACTTAAAGGTATTCTCTCTTACAAGGTATTTACCCGGCATGCACACAGCTCTGATAAAAAATGTTGGTGAAAACAGTTCCACTGACTCACAGATATTAGTGTTAGCAGTAGCAACTATATGTGACCCATCTGCACCACCAAGAGAGGCTCCCTGAATAGAAAAATGTAAGAGCCCACAACGTTTCTACTATTAAGGCAGCAAACCCTCAATGGCTAGAATTTCACCTAACCAGTAAGGCAATGCCCATCTTTAAGAACAACGCTAAAAAATCCTAATTGCGACAACTGCGCACTTCCACACTGCCACCTATTGGGGGCTTGTAAAGCACTTTACAAATATTAGCGAATATTCTATCTGAAGGGGTTCCCATGAGATAGACGCCCTTCCTGTCCCACAGGGAAAGAGCAACCTTGTGGACTATGGTGAATATTTTCAAAGGTATGGTACCGGTGCTGCCTACCTAGATGCCTAAATGCATTTCCTAATCTTCACCATGGACCACTGCAGTGCTAACACTTCCCTGGCTACAAATATTAAGTCCTTTGAAAATTGGGCATGTTATTTAGATGCCTAAATACAAGGTTTAAATTCACAGCTTAATCAGCTCTTTCACTGTCCCGCAGGAGCTGCCCGTGGCTGTAATCTGCGGTCCTACACTCCACAGTGGTGCAACCTAGTGACAGATGCAGAAGGCTGCTTCTCTGTTAAAAATGACCAGAACATAATACAGCGTAACATACATTTTACAGTGATGCAAGCAAGTGAGACAAGTATTCAGGCTGTGTAGGTATTATATTATTCATAAAATAAAGTCTCGGCCAGAGGCGAGTAAAATATCCTTGCTCTTTTAATTCCCACCACCCATAAATAATATTCCTGTTTGTGTTTTATTGGAAAACAACTGATTTAGAAGTCACCTAGTGTTATAATCCCCCTTCCACAACTGCCATCTGTCCTACAGCGGTAGTAACAGACCCTTTCATTCACAAGCAAAGCCAGCAGAATCAAGAGGAAGAGGAGGAGGAGTTGAAGGGGAAGAGAGTGAGAAAGCGGATAAATTCCATTTGTGCTATTAAAAAAAATAGAAAAGTGAACTCAGTGGTTGAAAAGTGAAGATAAAAAGATGAAAACAGTAATCTTGCTACAGAAACCAGAGAATTATGTTCTTGCTCTCCCCCCTCTTTTTTTTCTTCTTTTTTTTTGCTTTCACACTGTACAAACTGTAGCACCCTGAACAACTCACTCCCCTGCTATTTCCAGCACTTTACAGAAACTTTTCAACATTTCTGTTTGACACATATTTTCAGCAGTGAGGTGAAGACAATAAGTAAACAGGTAGTGAAGGGCTATTTAGAGAGCTGGTCAGTCACAGTAATAATAACGCAAAAAGAAAAAAACCCCACACAGCACAGAACATCTATCCTATGCGCTGTAGCCACAGACAGCACATGACCTCTGACAAACAGTTTTCAGAGTAATTTTAATGCTACTCTGGATTTAACTTGACTAACTGGTAGCAATTGAGCACATCTTTTTTTGTGGCAGCAGTTATCTAAAATGCTACAATAACAGCATCAAAAGTAGAATGGTGGAAGATTGGTTTTCCATTGTGCTGCTGAACTGGCATAATGCCCACTTTAAAAGCAATTCGCTGCTCATCACTGAAATCTGGCAGACACGACACTAAATGCCTTGAGGAAAAAAAAAAGGGTCTTGAGAAGGGGGAACCACTCCAACCACCAAGCAAAGAAAAAGAAGGAGGAAAAAAAAATGGGAAGAAAGCAAAGAATGATGAATCTATGTAAGAAGAGAAAATTGCAAAATAAAAAGTTTAGCACTGCATGCAGACTCAACAGGCTCTACTTAATTTGCTTGAAGATTTTATCACAGGCTTGCATTAGTAATAGCAGAACAAAACAAAAGCAAATATATATTTATGTCTGTCTATTGTTCTGATGAAGTGAAAACGTACTGAGTTACGTCAATCATTTGTCAAACACATCTTCCTAGTTTTATTTACCACCAAATATAATGAGTAAATATGTGATAATAAAACTCTTCTTTTTATACGGACATATACAATTTTTTCCCACTACTAAATACAGGTAATGATTTAGGAAGCTTTCAAAATGTCTTTTTACTGTCAATAAAACTAATTCTATTCCCATTTTCATGTTAAAAAAAGGCCTTACAAATGAAAATTCAAATTAAAATTCTGATTATAGTGTAGTGTGACAACACCTGTATTTATAATTTTACTGTCAGCTAGCTCGTACTGTTTAACAATAGCTTGAAGCAGAAAAGTAATTGGAATTTGTCTGTAACATGCCAGATGACGACATCGGGCACTTTGCTGTGCTAAAGCAAATTTGGTTTGATGACAAAATAACCTTAGAAAGATCGGAAAAAAAAAACCCCCAAAGGTTAAATAAAGTCATCCTCTACCCAGGGACATATAATCTACTGTGGAAAAGCAAAACAGCTGAGCAATAGCTGCAGAAACCAGGGCACCCCTGGAGTTGGCAGTCCTCTCCTAAGCAGGCATCCCTCAAGTCCCTCCCCGCAACATTCACCTCCCAGCAGCTTTTCTAAAATGGTGCCTTACTCCGGTATTATCATCAATATAATTCAGAAACACGAGAGAGAAAGAAAGCAAAGGCACATTAGGTTGGGAAGAGATGCTAACACGTGTGCTGCAGTTCTGTGGACCTCTGCGTGAACAAAAAGGGAAAACCACAACAAAAATGTGCAATGTCAGTGTCAACACAGAAGTATCCTGTGTACAGCAGTGTTTTCATATTGCCCATACAGTTACACTCACATGTACTAACTGGCGCATACTGACAGGCCGGGTCAAAATTAGGACACAAACACATACACTTTTTAAGAAACAGTTTAAAAAAAAAAAAAAAAAAAGGCTATTCAATCTGAATATTTCAAAACTCAAACACATGCCACTCTCCACACACAACTTGTCTTACTCAAGCCTACAAATTAAAAGCCCATGTTTTTCATTATCCTAAAGACAGAAAAAAATAAAGAAAAGGAAGCCACATAAGAAAGAAAAACAGAATGACAGTGATGTTTTAGTTTACACTAGATATGGCAACACATACAAACTGTCAAAACTATGGAGTGAAAAAAGCTGTTATCAAGCAACTGTCAAGAGAGTCCTCTGAGATTTGGAAATCTTGTGTTTATTGTAACTACTGCACATTACACAAAGAAAGAAACATCCCTCTTCTTACCATTGCTGCTAAATATCATGCAAGAGAACCCAGACTTCTCCCTCACTATTTAGATTAATTTTTTTTCCCTGTGTAATTCTGTGCTTGACAGCACAGGGCCCCTCCTTTTTAAGGTTTTCTATTGTTTGGTCAAAGTTCAGAGAGAAACTTGAGGTTATATCAAGCATTATTTCATTTTAAAGAACTGTCAACACCCATTTTATGTTGTTAACTTGTTGTCCATCATTTAAGAGTGGAAACTGTTGACACCAAAATACACAGAGGAAGAATTTCTCTCTTAAAACACGTATGTAGAAAGAGCGAAGATAATGGAAACAGGTATTTTACTAGGCATACTAACAATTCTTTTTCATGTATTTTAACATACTGTCTAGAAATGAGACTTACAGTTAACTGGCAGCAGGCTACAATATTCAAAGGTTTAGTCTGAATGTATTAATGCAGATTTTAAATCACATTTTCTGATTACAAGAAAACAACTACCCCTCAGAGAGAAATCCCCAGTATCTATAGGGTTTCAGTAGAGCCCTCAAATTATTGTTTTGAGTGATAGCCTTCTGTGATCATTTCTCAACCAGTAGCATCATTCCAACCACACTGATGACTGGTTAAAAGTTGTGAGCAAAAAACCCCATGTATTTTGCTCATTGCTCACTGTAAATCACATTTATTATCACTTCTACGCTTCAGGTTTATGCAAAAATCATCTTTATTCTGAACCCCAGGTTTTACAGAACAAGCATTGGATGAGGTCCCAAGATTCATCTCGAAGTTCTTGAGAAAGAATAAAATCTTCAGTGTGTGTGACGATTCATGCTTTTATGGAATTTTTATTGCATCAGTTCTGGAGAGGGAAGTATCGAACCTAAAAGCTCCATAAAAGAAGCCTCAAATATTATTGTACAAGAGCAAATGATCAGTTGCCCCTGTGAATGTGCCCACAGCACGTACAGTAAATTTAAATGCCTCAAAACTAATGTTATTTCATTCTAGATTTGTTATGGACATCAGATCATCCATGTAGATCTTTGACGAGGAATAGGCTTCCCTGAGCTTACTTTCTAACACCAAGCATCAGATCCTGTTGGATTTACCTGTAGCAGCTACCACTCCACAGGCACCCATCATCTCCAGGAAATCACTGCCTGCAGGTGTACAGTTCCTCAGCCCCGAGTTCACAGTCCAATACAGCCCAACTGCTCAAACTAATATGGAGATCTTCACATTTTTGCATATAAAGATTTTTTTTTTTTTTTTAGTCTTAAGAGCACTTCTTCAAAATGTCATAATATTTATGATCATCAGATGAGAATACTTGAACAAAAATTCAGCCTGACACATTTTATTTCCCACAACTACCATGACCACTTAGGTATAATTTTATCTCCAAATATTGGATAACCTCATATAACACAATGAGTAATATATTATCTCAATACAAAACATAAAATGATTGAGAAATTTAATAATAAATGAATCTTTCCCACATAAAATTGCATTGTTAGCTGTATTATTTCCTAGCTTTTGACTCTCAAGTACTTCCTCCTCCTAAGATTATAAGAGTTTTAAAGTACCATAACAATTACTGCATAAACAGCTGCAGCTACATGTCCATTTAACACAGTCTTTTTTTTTTAATATATATTAATACCCTAATATAAGCTTACACAAACAGGCTCACACAAAAGTTAAGAAAGAAAACAGAGGTTTGATCCCTAGAAATTTAAGAACATGAAATAAGCCTATGGAAACTCACTATTTTCAAGCCTGGCAGTGTTGCAAGACTGCATAGATATGATCCATATGCTAAAAGTCTATTCAAGTACTTACTGCTCCATAAATAGAAAGAGTTCTTGTGGGTGAACTGCAGCAAAAAAAGAAAGACTATACAGAAGGTGTGGTGCAGAACAAGGGTGAATTGTTGAGCTCGTCCTGGGCTTCAATTATGATTAGGTTTACAGTCATTAAAGTTTGTAAGACATACTGAAGTTAGCCTGGCACATCAAGGTCTTTTCATCTTACAGAGCCTACAAAATAGCCTTTGAAAGTTCATAAAAGCACTCGGATAGCTGTGTTTTTAAAGTCATGTCTGACTGAGAAGCTCGCCTGCCAAATGCTCTCCTTCTTCATGTATACTGCCTAAGGGTTAGGAGACAGAGGGAAAAAAAACAGATGAGAGAAAGAGAGAGGGTCATTATAGCTGAAATTCAACACATTAAAGCAGGCACCATCAAAATAAAGAGCTCCTTCCATTAATGATGAAATTTAGAGTACTGGAAGATCTACCAGACCGATTTTACTGAACGGGAAAATCCAGCACCAGAATATTGTTAAATTGAGTTAGCATTATCAGTGGAAAAAATATGCTCTATTTCCTATTATTTATGAAGCCCTATCCTTTTCTTTCTTACCAATTACATTCCCTATCATTTCCAAAATATACAAACTGTTTTCAATCAACAGATTTCTTTATTACAGCGTACTGCATGCTTGTTACTGCCTCTTTTCTATATTGAATCCTTGATTGGACAAGCATTTTGAATTTAACATGGACTGTGATTGCACACATCAAACAAATTAAACCTGCCAATCTCTTTTTGGAGGATTTCCTTTATATATACTATCACCGAAGAGTACCCCGAGTATATTTGCTTAGGAGAAATGGGGAAGGAGGAAATGATTATTATGGCAGAGTCAGAAGACATTAATTTTCCCATGATATGTAACTGGCCTTGCATCCTCTTTTTTCTGTTTTCCAATGAATTATTTTATAAAAGAAAAACATACTTACTGACTTTCTCAGTGTCTCAGTGGCTGTTTTACAGTCATCAATCTATTTTTCCTTTTGGCCAAACGCTAATCATGTTGCAAAAATGAGATGGCAGTAAGAGATGAACTACTCAGTAAGCCTGAAACTGATTTTCCTTAGGTTAACCAGTTGCAAAGCCAGATTATACAGTTCTTCGTAGAGTACTAAAAAGTACTCTACTTGGGTTTGGGTTATGCAAGCCTGTTCACAATGAGACTCAACTTTGTACAACTTCTGACTGTGCAAACAGGATTGAATTATAGATGGAATTGCTTAAAAAGAATACAACCCACAAAGATGAAAATACTGGGAATCATTTTCCTTTAAAAAGGCAGTTCAGAGATGTGTTGGTTGAAAATCAAGGTCACGTGGAAAGAAGTCAAAAAAACAGAAAAGCAAATAAACAGACACCCTCCCCCCACCCCCACCCCCAATCAAAAACCAGATCTGACCAAAGTCAAGACAACCAAAGACAAGTCAAGGAGTGAATAAAGCCCACAGAATAAATTAGAAAAAAGTAATGAAGATGTCTGCTAGCAAGACTTGACTAAAAGCATTCACAATTCTTTGCACTTATTAAAGCTTAATATAAATTCCTCTACTGCAAGTGCTCATGAAACTGAGATATCCTTATCTGGAAGATGCTCTCAGTTTCCTGCTTTATCTGCATGATCGGAGAAGCATAAAGAAAAAAAGGACAGACTATTCACGCTGCTTTTACAGCTGTTGAGCACTGAATCTTCATTCAAAAGATGTAGGTGCTATGCTCAGCTTTGCCACCACTTTCCAACATTATACTGGACCAGTTGCTGAATTAATTTAGGCTTCATTTTTTGTCTGTAGAACAGGTTTGATGGCACCTCCTTCTCTGACCTACTGCTCCTCTTGCACTGCAAATTCTATAGGCAGGAGTGGTCTTCAAAATTGCCTATTTATGGTGCATCAGACCTCTAGATAGCAGCATAATACAAATAATAACTAATGATGTGAACCCAGCCTTCTGAGAGAAGTAGTAAACCAGTATGCTACGTTTCCAATTTTTGTTTCAGAGATGCCTCTGCTGGCATCTGTATTTTTTTCATAGCATAAAACATTCCTCTTCTACTGCACTCAAGTCAGAGTTACTGTAAGTCATTCCCAGTGAAGCGCTTTAACAGTTTGAATACAATTTAAATTTGGGCAGTGTTCCGTCTCGTCAAAAGCTCACAAGTCTTCAGGGGTGAAAGCCCCACTTCTTGTCTCTCAGAGAGGGAGGAAAGAATACAACAAAGGACTTGGATCTTGAAACTAAGAACTTTCATCTGTAGCTAAATCAGGTATTTGTCTTCTTAATTTTGCTGAAACTGGTAAATTCAGTTTTGATAGTAATAGTGAAATCAGACATCTAGCATATGATCAAAGAGTCACCTGCACATTTCAAATGTGGTGCACAAAACCAAGATAAAAATCAACAGAATTGGCTAAATTGCGTAAAAGTTGAATTAGAAAGCTTAAAATGAAACTTCAAGAAGAGTCTGCTGCTCTACCTGGCTTTCATTGGACACAGCATCTACACCAATTAGGTACTGAATGACTAGTTGTTGCTTTGACATTCATTAAAAAGAAAAAAACGAGAACAATGAAGAATTACTGCAGCCGACAGACTGGCCACTCAAAGAGCGCACTGAAGATAAGGTGCAAAGATCAACACTCTGAGGGAGGGAGGAATGGTCATGGTCTCTTACTGCTGCTTTCTACTTAACTACCTGGCTTGACCCTCTCCAGTAGGCAAACTACCTTCATATACATTTTAAATAGCAACATTGAGCTAGTCAAATTCCTAGTGCCACTGATTAAATAAAAATTAAGATCAGAAAGCAACGTGATTGCCCACAGTGTATTAATGAATCTGGCAGCCACATGCTCTGCAGGAAATAAAAAGTGGGTTTAACATGTCCTGTGAGCTATTGCTTTCAACAGTTGTGTGGGGCTGGCAAGGCCACTCTTGGCTGTCGCATTCTTTAAGTGAGAGTTTAGTGTGGAGCTGCACTGCAGCAACAATTTAGCTTTTGCAAAGGGAAGAATGTGTTACGTGTTGTTCTGCCGATCCCACAATGCTGCCGAGGAAAGCAATGACTCCCATCCATAAGAACAGACGTCCGTCTTCCTTTTGTAAGATGTTTTATTCTTCACAGTGTGGGAACGTTTCATGATATAGCACACATACGCTACAAACAAAAAAAGGCCATATTTGGTCTGACTGAAGGTCCATCTAGCCTCAAATTCTGCCTTGGAAGCAGATACCCTGGATGAACAACACAATCATACAGTGACACAGCCCTGGCTAATGAAACCAGCTTCCAGTGACCTTCAAAGTCCAGCAAATTCCTGAACTGATGTTGCTCTCCCTGTGCAGAGTAACTCTAGGTTGATTTTTCCTTCCACAAATGTTTCCAACTACTTTTTGAACACGTGAACCTTTTAGAATCTGTAACAACCTAAAAAGATCTTCAAGCATTTAGCACTATTTAATTTAATGAGCTACGCATAGGTGTCTGTCTACTACAGGCAGTCTTGGCACTCCCTACCTGAACACATTCAGTAGGTGAACATCACCACTTCCACACTGATGGGGAACTCACTTCCACTACAAGTCTACCAGTCTTTATTGTAGCCTTCTTCACACCATGCAATAAACCCAGCCATTAAGAGAATACAGTCACACTGGATGTCTCCCAACTTGCACACCAAAGACAAGTGGCAAGAAAACTCAAGTTGAGAAGAAAACCTGAAATATTCTTAATGCCAAAAGTTTCCAATAATCTACCTTTTACCACATTTACATCTTCAGTAAGAGACTACTTCATAGACAATGAAATGGGCAAGACGCATTACGGCACACATAGTGAATGTCATCACTCACCACGTGGAAAGGAAAAATGTTAGAGTTAAGATGGATGTAAAGTTTTATTGAAATAATAATTTGTTGGAGATCATGGAAAGTAACCATAGAATCACAGAATGACAGGGGTTGGAAGGGACCTCCGGAGATCATCTAGTCCCACCCCCCTGCCAGAGCAGGGTCACCCAGAGCAGGCTGCACAGGACCACGTCCAGGCGGGGTTTGAATCTCTCCAGAGAAGGAGACTCCACACCCTCCCTGGGCAGCCTGTGCCAGGGCTCTGTCACCCTCACAGTGAAGAAGTTTTTCTGCATGTTCAGGTGGAACTTCCCATGTTCCAGTTTGTGCCTGGTGCCCCTTGTCCTGTCGCTGGGCACCTCTGAAAAGAGTCTGGCCCCATCCTCTTGACACCCGCCCTTGAGATATTGATAAGCGTTGACGAGGTCCCCTCTCAGTCTTCTCTTCCTCAGGCTCAACAGCCCCAGCTCCCTCAGCCTTTCCCTGTAGGAGAGAAGCTCCAGTCCCTTAATCATCTTCATGGCCCTCTGCTGGACTCTCTCCAGTAATTCTTCATATTTCTTGAACTGAGGAGCCCAGAACTGGATGCAGTACTCCAGATGGGGCCTCACTAGGGCAGAGTAGAGGGGGAGGTTTGGGTTGGAAGGGACCTTAAAGATCATCTAGTTCCAACCCCCCTGCCATAGGCAGGGACACCTTCCACTAGACCAGGTTGCTCAAAGCCCCATCCAACCTGGCCTTGAACACTTCCAGGGATGGGGCATCCACAACTTCTCTGGGCAACCTGTGCCAGTGCCTCACCACTCTCATAGTAAACAATTTCTTCCTTGTATCTAATCTAAATCTACGCTCTTTCAGTTGAAAGCCATTACCCCTTGTCCTATCACTACCTGCCTCTGTCAAAAGTCCCTCTCCAGCTTTCTTGTAGGCCCCCTTTAGGTACTGGAAGGCTGCTAGAAGGTCTCTCCAGAGCCTTCTCTTCTCCAGGCTGAACAAGCCCAACTCTCTCAGCCTGTCTTCATAGGAGAGGTGCTCCAGCCCTCTGATCATCTTCGTGGCCCTCCTCTGGACTCACTCCAACAGGTCCATGTCCTTCTTATGTTGGGGACCCCAGAGCTGAACACAGTACTCCAGGTAGGGTCTCATGAGAGCGGAGTGTAGGGGGAGAGTCACCTCCCTCAACCTGCTGGTCACGCTTCTTTTGATGCAGCCCAGGTTGGCTTTCTGGGCTGCAAGTGTGCATTGCCAGGTCATGTTGAGCTTCTCATCAACCAACACCCCCAAGTCCTTCTTCTCAGGGCTGCTTTCAATCCATTCTTCGTCCAGCCTGTATTTATGCTTAGGATTGCCCTGACCCATGTGCAGGACCTTCCACTTGGCCTTGTTGAACTTCATGAGGTTCACATGGGCCCACCTCTCAAGTCTGTCAAGGTCGCTCTGGATGGCATCCCTTCCCTCCAGTGTGTCAACTGCACCACACAGCTTGGTGTCGTTGGCAAACTTGCTGAGGGTGCTCTGAATCCCACTGTCCATGTCGCTGACAAAGATGATAAACAGCACCGGTCCCAATACTGACCCCTGAGGAACGCCACTCGTCACTGGTCTCCACTTGGACATCGAGCCGTTGACCGCAACTCTTTGAGTGCGACCATCCAGCCAATTCCTTATCCACTCAGTGGTCCATCCATCAAATCCATGTCTCTCCAACTTAGAGACAAGGATGTCGTGTGAGACAGTGCCAAATGCTTTGCACAAGTCCAGGTAGATGACATCAATTGCTCTTCCCTTATCCACCAATGCTGTAACCCCGTCGTAGAAAGCCACCAAATTTTCAGGCATGATTTGCCCTTAGTGAAGCCTGTTTGGCTGTCACCTTATTTTCCATGTGGCCTAGCATAGTCTCCAGGAGGATCTGCTCCATGATCTTGCTGGCCACAAAGGTGAGACTGACTGGCCTGTAGTTCCCCAGGTTTTCCTTTTTTCCCCTTTTTAAAAATGGGGGTTATGTTTCCCCTTTTCCAGTCAGTGGGAACTTCACTGGACTGCCACAGCTTCTCAAGATATGATGGACAGCGGCTTAGCAACTTCATCTGCCGGTTCCCTCAGGACCTGCGGATGCATCTTGTCAGGTCCCATGGTCTTGTGCACCTTCAGGTTCCTTAGATGGTCTTGAACCTGATCTTCTCCTACAGTGGGTGGTTCTTCATTCTCCCAGTCCCTGCCCTTGCCTTCTGTGACTTGGGTGGTGTGACTAGAGCACTTGCCGGTGAAGACTGTGGCAAAAAAGTTGTTGAGAATCTCAGCCTTCTTCACCTCCCAGGTAACCTGGTCTCCCGTTTCCTTCCGGAGAGGGCCCACATTTTCCCTAGACTTCCTTTTATCACTGACGTACCTATAGAAGCTTTTCTTGTTGCCCTTGATGTCCCTGGCCAGATTTAATTCTATCAGGGCTTTAGCTTTCCTAACCTGATCCCTGGCTGCTCAGACAATTTCTCTGTATTCCTCCCAGCCTACCTGTCCTTGCTTCCACCCTCTGTAGGCTTCCCTTTTGTGTTTGAGTTTGTCCAGGAGCTCCTCGTACATCCAGGTAGGCCTCTGGGCATTTTTGCCTGCCTTCCTCTTCGTTTGGATGCATCGCTCCTGAGCTTGGAGGAGGGGATCCTTGAATATTAAGCAGCTTTCTTGGGCCCCTCTTCCCTCCAGGGCTTTATCCCATGGTACTCTACCAAGCAGATCCCTGAAGAAGCCAAAATCTGCTGTCCTCAAGTCCAGGGTAGTGAGCTTGCTGTGCGCCCTCCTCGCTGCCCTAAGGATCTGGAACTCCAACATTTCATGGTCCCTGCAGCCAAGGCTGCCCTTGAGCTTTACATTCCCCACCAGCCTCTCCTTGTTGGTGAGAACAAGGTCCAGCATAGCACCTCTCCTCGTTGGCTCCTCTATCACTTGGAGAAGGAAGTTATCATCAGTGCATTCCAGGAACTTCCTGGATTGCCTATGCCCTGCTGTATTGTCCCTCCAACAAATATCGGGGTGGTTGAAGTCCCCCATGAGGACCACGGCTTGTGAACGTGAGGCTGCTCTTATCTGTCTGCCTCATCTGCTTGGTTTTCCTGGTCGCGTGGCCTGTAGCAGACCCCCACTATAATGTCACCTATCCCTGCCCTCCCTTTAATCCTGACCCATAAGCTCTGGGTTGGCTCCTCATCCATCCCCAGGTGGAGCTCCAGGCACTCCAAGCTGGTCATTGACATAGAGGGCGACACCTCCTCCTCGTGTCCCCTGCCTGTCCTTCCTAAGGAGCCTGTATCCTTCCATCCCAACACTCCAGTCATAGGAGCCATCCCACCACATCTCCGTGATGCCAATAAGACCATAGCCCTGCAGGCGTGCACGTGTCTCCAACTCCTCTTGTTTATTCCCCATGGTACCTGCGTTTACACAGAGGCATTTAAGTTGGGCCCTGATGAAGCTGACTGACTGGCTGGAGTGGCTGGGATTCCTTTGTGCTGCTCTTCAGGTGCTCTCCTGCTGCCCTGTGGCCCTTCTCCAGGCTCTGGGCATCTATTGCTGGCACTGGCATCAAACTGGAAGGAGTGATTTTTTTTTTTTTTTTTTTTTGCAACTGAGTATGTGTTTTTTGAGCATGAACATGATCAATGAGCTACTCTTTGCATTAATGACCTACTCTTTGCATTATCACTGGATGCTTAAAAGAATTTCTTGAATAGAAGGTAAATATTTTCTGGCATCCTGAAACAAGTCTCTGAAAATCCTGCAGCACAACAACAGAATTACTCTGCTGTTTACCATTTGTGAAGATAAATTATACTGGACCACTAAGACAATTTATGAGAATATCTAAATATCACGGCTTCCGTTTTTATATTTATGTTAAAGGAAGTATCAATCAGATGTCAGCTTTACTCCCTTCTCGACCACAGCATTTCTTAAAAAAACCAGACTTTAAAATAACAAAAAAAACCAAAATAAGATTGTGAAGAAGCCAGTAGACAACACCTAGATATGTTATACATGTCACTGATGCAATTTATTCCGAGAACAGATTTATATGAAATAGCTAAGTAAGGATTTTGAGCTCAACTAGAATTGAAGTCTGCTAACAAAAACCCAAGTCTAAGCCATAAAATCTATAGACACAACTTATAAATAACCACAGAACCCCACTGGAGACACTGAAGTTATTTAGAAAACTGGAAACATCTCATAACTTGTGAGGTCTGCTGCTGTATGGGTAACAGAAAAGCTATAGCTGCTTTAATGACATGTATGAGGCGTATTGTCTTTACATACCAGTATTCTATGGTAACTCCTCTTCAGTTTTATTTCTTGGTCATGGGTCTCTTACAGGAGCAAAACTAAACAGAAACTAAACATTTTTGAGAGTTTAACTGTTATCGTTTAGCCACAGAAGCCACTGCAGTGGCTTTTCTTCAAAAGGTATAAAAATAATACTTACTTACTTGAATTAAAAGGGAAAACACTAACTAATGTTAACTTTAAGCTGTTGAGGATTAGCATGAAACCTAATTTGACCAAGTTATCACAGTAACCTTTTAAGAAAACATTTGCTTCAGATCCAGTTGGCTACTGGTAAATCACAGGACTAAGCTGACAGAGTGGAACTCCAGCCTGACCCAGTGCCGGTGCCATCCAGGTAAAGACTAAGTGACCGATGCCTTGACTTTTCTCCGGATTAGCAACCGCTATCTAGACACTAAGGTGTATCTACTACTTTCCCAAAGGATATCTAGGAAAGGAAATAGTCGTGCACAGAACGATATATACAGCACTGTAAAGTATTTTCAAGATGCTGGAATAAGAAGTAATTTTTCTATGCATAAATTACATTAAAAACCTATGCAGTATTTTTCAAAAATAATATAAGAATTCCTGTTGAAAGCTACTGTGTAAATACTATTCTTTTGCAATAAGCTATGTGCAAACCTGAAAAATTTGCTTTGAAATGAGAATTTAAACGGATACCACTTTGCAAACACCAAATATTCACAATGTTAACTTTCAGGACATTTACATCTGAGCAAGTATTGGGGAATAACAGAGAGATTTATTTTCAAAGATAACGGTAAGGAGAGGGATACAGGGAGTTTGTGTAAAAATTTATTCTGTCAGCATTTCTATTGACTCTCAACTAGAAGATTCTACCAAGCTTCCCGCAGGTTATAAGAAGATGCCAGTTAATAAAACATGAGGAAAAGCTTTAAGAAACGTATGTTATTATCGTGACCACGGCAGGAAAATATTGCCATCTGATAACCTGGAAGAAGGAACCACAGAGCACTGTGTTAACACCTTAATAACACCACATTGCCATCTCTATAATGTCTAATGTATGCTCCAGTGCCTCAGTATTTCAGAACGGACAGTTCTGCAATCTATGGAAAACAATTGTCCAATTATGTACGAAGGTTTCAGCGCAGCAGCCTACTGACCAGTAAGGACTTGGATGGTATCAAGAACAGCGTATCGGTGAAATGATAACAATTTCATTTTTTTTGCTCTTCACCTTCAATGTATATGTAGTATTGTGGAACGTGCTTCTAGAAATCAGATATCTAACACTAATAAATTATGCACTGATTATAGATGACCTTTGGAGTCGCTAAAGGTACAGTCACAATCACGCATTTAAAAAAATTTTGCTTTTCACTATAATGTGTGAATGTATGAAATTAAATGAGGCTTGCAATATAATCAGCGTGGTTGGCTGCTTTAATATATTCCATTTCAATTTAAAATCACCACAAGCCAAGAGTGACGAATCTAATTTGATCAGTTGTTCACAAAAACACTGAACAGAGATGTAAGCAGACCTATCAACAGCTGGTAACATGGCCTGCTTTCAAAAGCAATTAATCCGTTTTTACACAACCAGAAACTCTTAAAATATTCAAAACCAGTTAAAGCCCTGCAGTATTAAAAAAAGGATAGTGGAAAGGAATTCTCCTAGTAAAAGCATCTTACACATCAAGTTATTGCTTAAAACCACAAAAGCCAGAAAATTCAAATAGAAAGGTCAAATCTCTAATAAAAAGGTGCAGTCGGGTGGTGCGCTAACAGCAATAACCCATTGTAACTCGACTTCGTAGGTTTGACTGCTCTTTATGAGGTGTTTCAATTGTATTTCATATTTAAATGGATTTTATGAGTTCTTGCACATATTAAATATGCATATTTGACTGCAATCAAGTAAGTCCACAGATTACTAATAACTTAGTATAAAGCCTGTCATATGCAAAGAATATACACTTCCAAAAGCAGAATAAGCTCCCATCTAATTCACATAATTAAAAATACACAGCTCTCATTACTTCCCACTCAAAAAATACTGAGAGCAATGCTGTCTTATCTATCGTATCTGTCATGCTTGCCATACCTTAACTTTGTGGATTTTGGTCCTAGAGGCTGCACTTTTTTCTCTGGCAGAGAAAATTTTTCCAGAAGCTACTGAAACCGATTCTGATTAATGAGACTGAAACTAACTTACAAATGGAACAGCACCTTACCAGACTGCATCCATTCAGTCAGTCACTAATTAGCATCTGCATGAGAGGAAATTTTTGAAAGCATCTCAAATCAAGCAGAATTATCCAAAATGTATCTTGGATTGTAACAGGAGATGACTGGTAGACAAGCCTTTTCTGGAGAACGATGATCTGGTATATCAGCACCTCAGTGCTGCTGGAAGACTTGGAATTCAATTGCCATTTACTTACTCAAATCATTACCATTGCCGATTTGAGGAAATGACTTTCCCACAACATCAGGCATAAGGACAGCATACGCAAAAGTAAAACAAGACACCTGAAAGCAAATTGCTCTGTCAAAAACAGTCACTAAAACAGGGGAGATGACAACAGACTAAAGCATCTGCTGCTGCACTGAAGATCAACTATAAACAAAATAAAAATGCCGTTTGTGATCTAGTTTTGGATGAAGCATGCGGCCAGCATTAAATACCGTTGCTTCATTTTGCTTACGACGAAACCACAAAGCCCACACCCTTAGTCAAAGAACAACCACCGCATGAGGTATTTAATCCAAAAAGGCTCGAAATACTAACAGATAAATTATATTTAATAAACACTTGGCATAACTTACTCATGACTTTTTGTTCAAGTATTTGATAGCAGCTAGCTTTATACCAAGTTAAACTGTAGATGGTTAGCTACGTATCCACATTGTAACAACATTTAAAATTTGAGCTTTTGTGACCATCTCAAATGTCTGAGATCTAACTCACTGTCATTTTCAACCTTACTCACCTTCACCTACTTCCCACACAATATTTTACACATTAGGAGGCAAAACAGATCCCCAACGCACCAGGGAAAAAAAAGGGAAGATGAAAAAGAAGCATATCTCCTTTCTATCTGGAAAGGGAAGATGCTATACTCCAAAAATAGAAACATTTAATAAACCCCTGCCCACCTTAAATTACATGTTTATCTGACTGTGAGGAGCAAGACCAATCTATAATTCTTAGTGATATACATAATTCCAGAAAAAAAAAACCCACAAAACCTGACTGCTTAGATAAATTTCTGGAATGGCTGCCCAACATGCTGCTCTTGCTGGATACACTCATGTGCTTTACCAATACAAAATTAAAAAAAAAAACCCAACCACTAACTTACTTTTTCCCCTTTTTAAACTTGAACTTTCCCTTTTTTTCCCCTGTCAGACTAGTGATTAATTAGTACTTATTCCCCCTTAGAAAACTTCTGTGCATTATAGAGTCAGACTTCCTCAGAAAACAGCTGCCTTCATGAGTTGGTGCTACAGTTACCTGATGTTCTTTACCACTAGTATCTGGGACCAGGAACATCCAATTCCCCAGTACTCACTGGTTTACAGATGCTGGTTACAAAGTCTGTATGTTAACAGTGCAAACGATATGCAAGAACCATCCCAGCCCACACTGAAAGAGGGATATCTATTCCTCTGCCACGTGACAGAAAGTGGCAAGAGTTGAAATGCTCCACCATTACCCTCCCTTGTCATGGACCTGCATGCTAACTGCAAGGGAACGCTTTCAGTACGGTGCTGGTGACGTCATACTCACAGGTATGAGATTAGCTGGGGGTGGAGGGGGGAGAGAAGCCATTGCTGGCAAACTTGTGTTACCTGTTTCTAATTTAATCAGACTTTACCAAAGATGAAGGAATCCAAGAAATAATTAGTCATACTTCACAAAATGCACATTGAAAGCCACCGAGGAACTGTGGTCCACTCCTGATGACGCTTATATCCTCTCCAGGAAAGCAACTTGGGCAAACTTTCTGAAAAGCAAGCTTTTCACAAAGCAAATGCGACAAACTACTGCCTGATAACTTTAACACTGGGGAAAAACAGTTGGGAAGATGAAGAATCACCAGGGTTCAGCACTCGGGAACATTACTCCTGTTCTAACCTAGTGTACAGTCACATTGAGAAATGCATTATTCTGGTTTAACACATTGGCCAATTTAAAAAAAAATGAAAACCAAACATTTTTAATTTTTTTTAAACAATTTCTCTTCTCTTTCCTTGTTTCTCCCTGTGTCCTCCTCCCAAATCCTGCTAACTTATCCACAAGACACTACAGAAGTGGATAAAACACACACCTGCAGCCATTCTGCTACAGGGGTCAGTGCATTCTTTCTCTTCAAAGACCCCCACCCATACGACCTGCAAGGATTTGTACCCTCTATCCTGCCCTTCAACGGCAGCATAAGACCAGCCATTCTGAAATAGTGAGAGATCACAGGCTCAGCTGCCAATAACATGTCAAGGACACAACAACATACTCTGTCCCATGGACACAACCAGCCCCACTACTAGGATGTCAATACATTTTTTCCTCCCCCTGCCCCCAGGGAAGCGGGTCTGCTGATCATCCCCAATTTGTGAAAAGTCAGCAATTTTGAACAGGGAATATAGGAGATATGTATTCAGCAGAACAATGGACGTGAAACAGGGAAGCAGGTTACTTGGGTACCACAACATTAAGTACTTTCTGACAAAGACTGCATTAGCAGATGACAGGAGATTGAACACATAGCAAACAAAATGCTTTGCAGATTTTCCTGTCCTTGATGGTGCAGCTGATCTGGAAGAGAATGTGCAAAGTCCCTCATGCAGAGATAGCCTTTGATCTTAGTGTACTAACTTGATACACTTACAAATCTGTGCGTGCCTTTTGTCTTCCACCCTCCTTAAAGAGGGTCTACAAATAAAATAATGGATTATCTGAGGCTGCTCTGTTATAAGGAAATATATTTTAAACGGCCTTCTTAAATCAACTTTGTAAATGTATTTTTTCCTTTTTCATACTGGACATTCAAGCAGAAAGAAGAAAGATTATGTGCTATGATCTGTAGAATATTAAACTCCTCCTCGGGATAACTTCGTCTGGAGTTATCAAAACCCCTGTATTTACTGCATACGAAAAAGCAGAGGTTGATGGAGTTGGCTTTTAACTGCTAAAATCTTTTGTGGGTAAAGAATAGCTATTAATAGATAATAGCTGTTCACCTTCAAGATTGTAAATTAATTTCCAAACAACCCCATACTAGAAGTCTAGTCTCTAGATTTGTCCCTTTGAGAAAGAGCAGGGGCTTAGAAGAATTACACCCTCTGCTTCTCTACAAATAACCACAAAACAACAGCCTGCTCCCGTGACAGAAGCCAGAACTCTGTTCTGAAAGTGATTTTTAACAGGCTGGTTTGCAGACCTCACGACAGACTTTTCTGAAGGAGTGGTGGGAGTTATGGCATTCTGCCTCCTCATGGTTAACATTTATGACTACATGCCTTTCCCCAAGTCTTTACAATTAGCTATGTATACTTTAGCAATAGGTTATTCTGGGATGCAGAAGTGGTTTATTTCAGAGCAACATGCTCTTCTCACTTTGCTTTAGTCGACAGAGGTTGTAACTGTAGAAGGATAAAGGAAACTCCTTTGATGTTATCTTTTGTTCTTTGATGAAAAACCTTGAGGTGACTGGAGCGCTGTATGTAACAATTGTCAACATTTGGCATCTAACATGGTACATTCATGGACTATGTCTCTAGCACAACTTTTCCAGTAATACTACTTTCTAGATCTGAACTAGTCGCCCTGGATCTCCTTTATAACCAATAAAGCAAAGAGAAGGCATTTCTCAGGTGTGATCCATACCAGCCTAGTATAGATGAGATTAGCTGAGCCATGCCCTGGAACTGCCTAATTCTCCCCACTATACAAAGGAGCACAGACTGATAAATTCACATACAAATGCTTGAACTTTGAGACCTCAAAGCCAGTGGAGATGAAATGCATTCCTTTGCAGGGAGTTTTCTCCACTAGTGATATTTGGTGTGGAATGCCTGCTTTGCTCTACGTAGACAGAAAGAGAACAGCAGAGCCCCTCTTCACACAGCACCTACATACTCAAGTACCTATATAACAAGCTAAGGAGTACGTAACAAGCTGAACATGAACCAGCAATGAGCCCTCGCAGCAAAGGAGGTCAACAGCACCCCGGGCTGCATTAGGCAGAGCATTACCAGCAGGTCGAGGGAGGTGACCCTTCTCCTTTGCTCAGCCCTGGTGAGACACATCTGGTAGCTGGGTCCAGAGTTGGCTCGCCAGTATAAGAGAGACATGGACTTACTGGATTGAATCCAACAAAGGGCTACAAAGACTATTATGGGGACTGGACCATCCATCATACAAGGAGAGGCTGAGAGCTGGGACTGCTCAGCCTGCAGAAGAGAAGGCTCAAGGTGGGGGACCTCATGAATTTGTATAAATATCTAATATGGGCAGTGAAGACGGAGCCAGGCTCCTCTCTGTGGTGCCCAGTGACAGATCAAGAGGCAATAAGCACAAATTGAACAACAAGGAATTCCACGTAAACATAATACCTTCCTTTTTTACTGTGAGGGTGATCAAATGGTAGAACAGGTTGCCCAGAGAAGTTGTGGAATCTCCATCCATAGAAATAACCCAAACCCAAGTGCACATGGCCCCAAGCAACCTGCTGTAGCTGACCCTGCTCTGAGCAGGGAGTTGGACTAGATGATCTCCAGAGGTGCCTCCTTGCCTTATTCGTTCTATGATTCTCTTGCTAAGACTGAACTGGTATCTTCTGTGCAGAATTGAATCTCACCTCTCTTGTGTTCATACAAAACATCACTTCTTATAGTCTTGGCACCAGGAAAACTTAGTGAAGCATATCATCATTGCCAGTAGAGAGGGGAGATGTATGCAGTCTTTTGATCACCTCACTGAACTGTGACCCTTTGGCTTTTTTGAGCTATTTCATATTTTAGGAGTATTCATCTCTCATCTCTACTAGGACCTCACTGTTGCATGTGTAGCACGAGTGACAAATTTCGTCTCAAATATCACCATATACACACCACTTTGGGAGGCATATCCAGTGGTGGATCATCTACAGCTGAATAGAAAATCCTACCCATGGAAAGATAAAGGATCTTCCCTTCACTCCTCTCCCCGCTTTGCATCTATCAAAGCAAAGCATCAGATGGATTTCCTCTAAAGGGAGGAAAACCTTTACGTTGTACCCCCACTCATTCCTGAGCTCACTGCTACCATAGCTCATTTCCTAACTCATCCCTCACTCTTTTTTTTTAAAGGCAATGTATATCAGCTGAAAAGATAAGGGTGGCTTCTTACTATATGAAAGGCCTGTCACTGGGATGATTTATATTATCTTTATAACTGGGATACATTACACTAGAGAGCTTTGCTTTATAATGAAAAGTTTGTTTGACCTTCAGGCATTCCTTGGGCCTCTCTTAGCTAGGCCCAGTTGGTGACACAAAGCACCCACATTGTTGGAAAGTCTTAAATGTAAAAATTTCTGTGTAAGTTCAACAGTATTTTTTTTCCCGAGTGCTGTTTGTAGTTCACAGTCTGCAAAAGAACTCCATTTTTAAAACCAAAGTATATATACCAATTTGAATTATGCTAAGAACATGATTTATCATAATAATGGCCTTCAAAAATGTACTATTCAACAGAAATACTGGCCTACTCCAGACATTTCAAAAACATCAGCTTGCAACTGCTGAAGAAACTTCCCAAGAAGGATGTACTCCATCTGTAAAACTGCTGATTTCTGCAAAGAGAGACTTCCTCCCAAATCGTATTTTATGTTTAGAGGACGATAAAAAAAACCTTCTTTACCACATACTTTCCCAGAGACTTTTTCCTTTCCCCGCTTTACACATCCAGAACAAGATGGTACAAAATGACCTGTTTTCAAACTAACCCAACTCTAGAATTCTTTTGGAGGTGACTAATGCCAATGTAAGGCTCTGCCTATGATTGTGCAATGGTTTTCAATAATACATATATACAGATCTTATTTAACACTTCCCTAACCAAGAAAAACTTCCCACAGGGTAACAAGTACAACTGTAATGAAATCCGCAGTTTGGAGAGCTCCTACTGGAAATGCAGGACCTAATTTTAACCTCATTGGGTTCAAACAACCCATAAAAATAAAGGCTACATTTTGCAATGAACTATTTCACTGTCAAGCTGTACTGCAAATAAGTTTCATTTATTGTTGCCTCTCCAAATCCTTCAACATTTCTATTTCTCAGGACTCTCTCTCACATTTTCTGTATTGTGAATTTTAGGATTGTTTTTTGTTAAAATCACTTCATAAATCTGGTTTGTTCTTTCATGTCTTTATTCTTCTTTTGCACTAATGCTTTCTTCATGTAATTCAGAACAGGCATTTCTCCTTTCCTTTATAAAATCCAACCTGTTCAACAAAAAATCCCACATGAATCCCTGCAACAGCCTAATAAAAAGTTACCTTAGTATTAATATTTTGTTGGGCCCTTGATTACGGTACCAACATAGTGCCATGAATTTTGATGTGACAACGGGAAGTTCTTTACCTGTCTCTTAAGAAGCAAAGACCAAACAAATAAATAAAACCCACAACCCTTCCCTCCCCCATGAAAAAGAAAGGTTTACTCTATAATTGCTACGTTACAAAAAATCCTTAACAACTCAAATCCTCTCAAAGTGCAACATAATTTTTGAAGTGTAATGCTGAACCACTAATATTGGTTCTACAGTCAGGGTAGACGCACACAGGCAACTGAAAGGCATCCTAACATATGAATGTGCAACACAAGGCTTTACCATGGTAATTACCTGTTTATCTTACCCTGTGGTAATCCGTGCTTATATCTTACCCTTCTTTCATTTATCCTTATAAAACCTTTGTAAAGTCTGAGTGTACTGTTACTCTCCTTTCACATCTATTTTTTGGTGAAGGATGCTAACCCAATGGCAGGCCTAGGGCTTTCACGACAGTAAAGTGCCAGCACCTCAATCCCTGAAAGGGCATGAGTCTAAAACGTGCAGCAGGCGACACTGGACACCAATGGCAGCAGGAAACTGAAAGGTATTTCCAAAGGATCTCTAAACAGTGAGACTACTAAAAAAACCAAAACCACCAAAAAAGCCCCCACAAAAAAACCCCCATGAAGCCCCAAATGCCGATCATTTAAAAAACCCAAACAAACAAAACCAAAACAAAACTAGCCTGATGATCATATTTCCCCCCTAAAAAGCAGTTAATAGATCTGAAAGAAGGAAAACCAGAATGCACCAATGCACTGGGACTGACGGTGGTGAGCTGTCGCCACCAAACCCGCTCTCTTATACGACACGTATTAGGTACTATACTAGAGTTTCAGATAAACATTTTACAGTGGCTGCCATAACTTGAACTGCTGCTTCCTTTTCACTTAGGAATATCTTCACTTTCTGAAACGTATCTGCATGTTGGAAGAGCTGAGCAAACCCAGGACCTACGTGAGTGAGAGAGAGTGCTTTTTGCCAGGGCAGGAGAGATACCTGGAAACGGAGAAGCGGTGAGAGCAGCAGCCAGCCTCATCACAGGTGCCTCGAAACCCACAGATACCCCAGGCAAACGTGGGTGCTGGAGGGACGGCTTAAAACAAGGCATATTTGGTTACCTACACCCTATGGGTCAGTGCAGCATCGGTAGTCACTAATAGGATGGAGAATACATGTATGTATCAAAAATCACAAGTGTCAAATGCCATAATAGAACAAAAAGGATCCTTTTTGTTACTTACTAGAAAACACAGGCACACTCATATGTTAATAGACTAAATACTGAAACAAAATGCATGTTTTGTCTAAATAGGAACTCCTGACCGAATACTTCTCGTGTTTAAAATTTGCCACAGCAATACAATAAACCCAAAATGAAGCAAAGACTTCAGATCGTATTCAAAAGTTCAAAAAGGCATGGACACTTCACTGTAATTTCTGAATAATAATCACAGTTTCCCTTTTCTGGAAACACTGAGAAACTATTTTTTTGCTGTGTCCTTATAACCAGGTTGCCTTGATGGCTGCTTGCATCACTGTGGTATCTGAAGTATGGCTTAAACTGGGAAACAGCTCATAAATCTTTGGAGAACAGAAATGGAAAAAACAGAAATACTGTTTTTAAACTTGCATCCAAGATTTTCAGAAACTAAACCTTCAGATAAGAACCTCTCTTTCTTTCTTTCTCTCTAAATGCAACTACTAGAAGAGTTGCAGCAGTTGTGCTTCACTGAATGCATGCATTTTATGTTCCAACATCTGCTGCTTTTTCAAAATTATGGACATACTTGTTTCCAACCAAGAAGCTCACTTTGGCCCGCCTAAATTAAGTAATATTTGAAATAACTGAATTACGTGTCAAGTTACCATGGAACTGTAAGCATGATAACCGATTTCAAATCCATTGATTCCTGTACAATACAAAATTTAAAGCAAGAAATAGTAAAAATTTTCCACATCAAGGTCTTGACTACTATAGTTTACCATTACTGTTCAAAAGCATGGTACCTAATGCTCTTAGTAAGTATGTTAACTATATTTGTTTTGGTCACTCACCACTAACTACTTTTCATTATGGATGTTTTAAACTACAGGCTCAGCTCTAGCAAAAAAAAAAAAAAAAAAAAATCAAAATAAGTCTAATTTAAGGTGAATACACATGTATATGATTTATGAATAATATAAAAAAATACATATTTTAAAATTTCCCTTTAATGCTCCTTTTCCCTCCCCTAAAAATATGTAACACAATTTCTAAGAAAAATATTAATCTGACAAACGTGCTACTGTTATGTTCTGCTGGCTGTTTATGCAACATATATTGTTACACCAGAAACATAAAACAATACCATAACTAGCTAAATGTTCTAATGCCAAGACTGTAAAATTCTATTAACGTCAAATATTATTTGTTTTTATCATCTAAATAAACTAGCTTAGGCTGTCACTCACTCCTTTTTATTCACTTTTTGTTTTGTCTTACTGCATGCATCTCTCACAAAGTGAAAAATGTCTATTTAAAGATAAGTAGAAATACCACAGTACGTCACGTTTTCATGTCAAAATAATTACATTATTATATTCTGAGTTAAATAATATTAGATAGGAAAACATTTTGATATGCATTTGACAGTTGTAATCCTGGCAGGATCAAATCAACTTCTTCCAAACTCGTTTCTGCTAGATAAAAACAAAGAGCTCCCTAACGCGACCAGCCGCCCCTCTCACCCATCTCAGCCCCCTCACAGAAGAGGGACAAGCCAGGACAGAAGAACGTCCTGCTGTATTATTTCTTCAAGGCTGAGCCGCGTTTTGGCCTTCACAGAAGACTCATTTGTTCTCAAAAGAACAATATGGAATTACATTAGCATGAAACATGAAATTTGGCAGTCGGATTGTTATGAAGAGATGATCCTCGAAATAAATGGGGGGAAAAAAGGTAGTTCTCTCTCTTTGCGTCTCGTAGATCCGCTCTTTGTCATGGAATGAGTGTGGCTTTGCTGAGAGAGGGACCCGAAAACTGTGCAAGTGGAGGCACAGCTTGCAAGACAAAGGGGTAGCGGCTGTGCTCGCACATGCTTTTCTGAAATACGTGCTCCAAACATTTTCTCGTGCACTCTTTATTTTCATGGCAGTAACACCCATGGCTTCAAGTGCTCCATTTCTTTTTTCGCCCAGAAATAGATCAATCTGGATTGGTTGATACTACCACATTTTTCTGATGGAGAGATGACAAAAATGTAGTACTCCTTTATGAAGGATAGTATTTTTTGATTTAATAAACCAAACTGAAGCTGCATTTAGACACTTCTCTGTCCTGTGCTGCATTTTTATACATATACCATGCACCATTTTTGTGTCCCCTATGGAATAAAACAAATATTTTCCATTATGCTATTCCCTACATAGCCTTCTAGTCCTTTAATAAAGAGAAGAATTCATCTCCATCCATTTCTTAGAGAAAAGAGCATAACTATATTTTCATCATGTCTTTGATATAAATCCTTTGTTTGTTAAGGATACAGAAAGATACTTCAAAAGAAATGTCTCCCATGCAGTTATTATACTTCAGTAAGTATAATTAAAATAATTTTATTTGCAGCATTAATTTAAGTCTTGGAGATAAAATAGGGATCCTGTTTTCACAATCTGTGTTCACAGATAATGACTCTACCTATTTCTTTTCATGGCCAATATAATTCAAACTGGTTTGGAGACAAATTCTCCTTAGGACTTGTAGGCTTAGCAGATGCAAGTTGAGGTAACTACATTTAACATCAAGAAGATGACAGATCCACATCACCTGCAGACCTAGGCCAAGTTTGGGAGCTTAAAATAGCTTTTGTCAAGTATACAGTAAAACAGTTGCCTTACATAATAAGCACAGAAAGATTACACACCAATGCATGTGCACACACAGTATTAAGTCTTGAAGCGATCCACAGACATATCAATATTCCAGTAACCTGTTTTCTTCACGTTCCTATTTCACCATTTCCCGTCTGACACAGAGATTACAATTTTCTTCCTTTTTATTAGTATCACAAATTGTGATCACTTACTTTGTTACATTATCCCTTTCACAGGAATTCTATTTTCTGTTACTGAAAGTATCTTCCCCTTGGTGGTTCACTTTAATACTATGATATAATAAATAAATGTTTGCTGCCATGATGAGTATGAGAGAAAGCTTTGTATTCCTGATGTCATTTTGATACATCACAGTGTTACAGAATGAAAAAAATCACCAAATCTAACACTTCATTATATTCTTTTCCTTCAGTCTACCACAGGTAGCACATGGCTTACTTAATATATAGAAAACAGTTTCTATCTGCCCAGTTGTAATAAAATATCAGGACAAAAGAACTGTAAAATGTCCTGAATATTAATTTTCTCCTCTCTAACATGCAGTAAACCATTTTTGGTTTCAAACTGCACAGTTAGACAAATTTATAACCAAATACGTGCAATAATAATAATAAATCAGCATGAACTTATATCGATACGGGAAAATAAATTTTTAAAAAGCAGATTTACTCAGTAAAAGAAGTCTTTGGGCCATGAGAAATCAGTTGCATTCCCCATATCTTTTGTGGAGTCAAGGTTTCACTCCACATATACATGGCCATAAATAATACCTTTCCAAACATCTTTATAGCTGACATCAGATACCTGAACCAGATATCCTCACCCAAAACACAAAGAATAAAGTTACAAACGTGTTAACTGAAACTACACAACTTTCTGTAAGTTCAGCTACAGAATCTTTAAATTTAAAGATAGAAGGTATCAATGACAAAAATTAAGAGGCTCCAAATTTGCAGGCAATACAGTCAAAGTTTCCAACCTCATTTTAAGGGAAATAATAATTAAAGACATGAAAGTCCTTCCACAACCCTCTCAAACTATACTGGCCATGAAGAAAGGGAAAAGGAGAGCCAGTATTATGTACAACACTGTACACCATCTTCAGTAGGTCACTGGTCTTTTAAATAATCTCTAGTGAACAAATAAGATTTCAGAAAGTTTTTAGTAGATAATTACACTTCCTGATTTTGTAATTAGTGGAACTACATGTAATTACATAATAATTATGACAGTAATTACGTAATTAAGATGTATAATTATGTAGTAAAAAACATTATGGAAATAAAAGCCATCAACTGTATAAGCACAATACATTTTTAAAAATAAATTCTGTATCATCTGTTTAAAGCTACCATTTTCCTCAAAATATCAAAGTGATTATGAGCCATCACTGGCAAGTTCTAAAATACATTTCTTATGAGACTTAAAAATCATACAGATAATTGTATCTTTTTTTAAATCTCTTTAAAGCCTTAGCTTTACATTATCCTTCTGATGTCTAGGCACATGTATACTGAATGGATTATACAGAGTTAAATTGTTTATATTTATATTTCCAATTTCTACTGAAATAATTTTAAAAAAAATAGCATCAATGTCAGAATTTGGGTATCTAAAAGACTGGAAATTTTTTTCTTTTTTTGAGTACACTGCCAGATCCGTCAAACTTAAGGGTCTTCTGAAAGGGAAAACATGCTAGTCTTGCGCTTTCCACTAGAGAAAAGAGCTTACTGCTGTGAGAAGCAGTAGTCATTAAAAGAAGCCTTGTCACTTCTGACTGGCATTTAACAACAACAGAACTGCCCCCCATCAAGAAACAACCCCAAACTTTATTAACAGAGAAGAAACCAGAAAGACAAAGGCCTCGGTAAGAAAAAATGTCAGAGTTGCAGATAAAAAAGAAACAGTGAAGAAAAAAGAGCTTTAAAAAATAGTTTATGTTTAGAGAAACTCACAAGAGAACTGATAAAGGAGACAGGTGACATTAGATAGACTACCCCACTGCATGGGTTATAACAAGTTGGCATCTATCTATATACTTAAGTAGGAAAAAAATCCTGAAGTGCAAATGAGAAGATATTTCTGTTCACTTTTTCCCACATACAGGAGGGGAAAAAAAAAAAAAAAAAAATCTATCAGTAGCAACAGGATATTTATTTGAAGAGGTCAAATAACCATTCCGATTCATGAGGAGTCAGAAGCTAGTCAAGCCACTACTTCATGCCACCTGCAACATTAATACAATGTGCAAGGAAAAAAGTCTTCATTAATCAAAACCATTTTATTAGCCGTATGAGCCACAGTAAATACACTCCTGTCATGCCACAGATTTCCCACGTTGTGGTCATATCATAACCATTTGAACTCATTATTTCCATTTCTTTCATTCACAAGCAGAGAAAATAATTTATAACAATTCATAACTCCAAGAGAGGTGTCACAGCCCATTAAGTTTTGTGCTCAGAGAAAGAGTTATAGAAATGTACAGTGTAATGTGGTTTACTTAGATTTTGCAGGTTTAACAAAAAGATCACATGAGAAGAAATAGAATGGAGGAAAAAAGTGACACCTAAGATACTAAAAATGTCCAACTGGCAATAAAAAAGTTTGATCATTAAGGGAGGATAACTTAAGATTTAAAGATCAGCTAACTGCCCATCTATTACTTCAAAATGGTTAAAAAGCCTACAGTGAATAATTTTCAATAGTTTTTCTTTTCAAAAAAGTTAGTGAGATTTAAAAATACTCAAGAAACGGTGACTCAAATTTAAAAAAAAATGTTCAGAAATCTTTCTCTTCAAAACAACACATTAAGGAAAAACGAACAAGTGCTTTTGAAGATATATTCAAAGATTAAATTCTTGAAAATTAGTATTTTACAATCTCTTCAAAACAACATGATTGGAAGACAAAGTACTTGACAGCAAATGTGCAGCGGCGCATTTGTTTGCTTGGATGTAAAGATCACTATAGTGAACTGCAGTTTTAGCGATAGTGTCTGGAGATGTGACGCAAACAGAAATGCTTTGTTTATCGAACTGTAATCTTTCAAAAGAGCTATGCCAAGTTTCAGCTGTTGCCATCTTAAAAATAAATCCACATGCACATATGCATGCAGGTTATTTATATGATTTCTCCTTATCTTCCCCGGAAAGCACATGTAGATAACTATATCCCCTTTCTTATTTATTGCAACAAGTACTTTTTTGTAGTCTTCCTGCCTGTATATTGATAAAAATGCGGAAAATCATTCTCATGCCATAAGTCCCCATTTCATTACACTAGTTTCGCACACAATACAATCCTTCTGGCTCCATCTCACACCTGCTCTCCTCCCTTTATCTGACTGAACCTCCACACTGTATCTCAGAGCAGGAACACCTCCTTGCTCAGGCCCATCCTTGCAACCCCAGCTGCAGTCAGTCTGTCTCCCTCAGTCTCACCACCGTCACCAGCCGACAGGAGGACGTACACTAAACCAGACCGACAAGCAGCTCTGCCAACATCCCCATTATAAACTGTCTTCTTTCAAAGAGTTATATAAAAGATAAAATAATCGCTTCAACCTGCTACTTGGCACACCAAGTTATGAACATACTGGGGAAAAACACCCAACACTGAAATGATAGGATTCACACAAATATTCAGAGCTGAATTTTATGGTTTTATGACTAGGTCACACAGCCTAGGAGAGTTTCATTTTTCCCAACATAATTTTGCAGTTTATTCATCCATGAAGTAAACTAGGCGCTATTAGTGTTTGCATGGAAGGGTGGAGTGAGGCACACACAAAGCTGTGATAAAAGTGTGAAAATATCCTCTGAATATGCATTCGGTTTTACAAAACCACAGTCCATAAGTATATGATCAAAACAATTTATTCTATTTCCACAAAGTGGCATATACTTTGAAGATGCAGGTCTTCCTAGCAAAGAGGAACATTTAACTACTTTTCCCAAAGTTATCCTCCTCCCATCCTCACTTTCTTCTGCTTACCCATTAAACGGATACGCCCAGACTTTTCGGAATCCAATAACCATGGGCTCAAAATTTGAAAATACTCTGTGAAAGAATATACTGCAGCATCTTTGCAATTTCTGTCCCTGAAATACTTAAATGCCCTGCGAACAACATTTGTGACCCTCCCTCTCTTAGAAATGGGACTGTGGAAAGATGGTGACTTTCAGTCCCATTCTACAGTACGGAACAGGAAAAATCCTGTGACTAGGATCCTATTCCTCTAAAAAGTTGCAGCACCGTAAACAACCTGAGTGATATTAATGCTTTTGGAATAACGCTACAGTCATTGTGAATAAGGAGACTGCAGCATCCTTATCTTCCATGAAGACTTCTACGTGATGCCAGGCGGGGGAACTGAACTAGAGACATCTGCACGAGGCAGAGTAGTTGTACAGACTTTACGTGGGCTCCATTTCTCTTCGTTTTTAAAGGTTTTCATTTTACTGTAGAAGCAAAATGAAAGCAGTAATATCTCTGAATATTTAACAATACCAATATTTGAATGGAATAATGATATAAAGCTTACTACACTCTATTTTGATCTCCTTATGACATAGCCATAAAAATACATTGGTTTCCATTTCTGAAGTTAAGGCGTGTAGAGCGAGCATACTCCTGTATTTAAGCATCGTGTGTTTAAAAATCACTGATAGTTTACTAACCCTTTTTCATCCAAATGAACAGAGGATGTTACTACTTTGCTACTCCTGCTGCTTCTTACTGTTCACCTAAGTAGCAATGTCTGACTAAACCCACAACCCAGCTTTGAAAAACTAAGTGTAAGAAAGTGCTGAAAACATTTTGTTACTAGTCACAATGGAGCGCTTTTTCCTTTCCTGATTAAAAAAATAATTCAGAACAAACAGTCCTTATGGTATTACCGGTATCTGTAAATCAGGGGGTTTGGCATAATAATATTGAAAATTAAATGGGTTTTTGACCCGATACTAACTGTGCAACAGTTCCTAATTTAGAAAGACAGCAAAGGAATTTCAGAATTTCACTTTGTGTAGTATGACAACTAAGAACCTTGCACTGTGTCACAATGTTAACATATTAAACCGTATCATCATAACAGACCTTAAACTTCCAGATGAATGGAAACATTTGTTTAGAGGATAAATGCTACTATTAATAATAGGACTAAAGACCCATAACTATATAATCCAGGTATTCCTGGATGGTATAATTGACAGCTAACTTCACCAGTCACTGATACAAGAAAACCTCATGTAGACCAATCAGCTTATTTTTGATTCTTACAGGGAAAAGATGGACCAACAACAGTATATAATGATTACAGTAGATCACAAATGAAACATAAGTGAACGATGTTGTTACAAATGTTGTAAACACCATACTGGTACAAACAAACAGAAGAACAGTCTGCAAAACATGTTAATTAATTCTTGTGCTGTATTCCACTCTAGTAGAGCTGACCTATTGAAGGTCTATTAAAAAAAAAAAAAAACAACCACAAAACAACAAACCCCCCCCCCCCCAACATCCAGAGAAGTGGAAAACTCTCCTCGTGTTCCTCCAAAAAATTCAGGTTAGTAGTTGAAAGAGACTTAGAAGATAGCATACAGGTTTTAAATATGTAAAACTCTCTAAGAGAACAGTCTATCACCATCATGCACAGAATAAGCTTCAGAAAGCAAAATTCATCTTAGATATAAAGAAGACCTCTCTGTAGTAAGTATAGTGAAGCACCAGAAGAAACTGGTTGTAACACTTGACAAGTTGTAGAACCTGCATCACCAGAGGATTTTAAAATTTAGCCTATCTTTAAAAAGTAGGCTATGGTATTGATCCTCTTGCAGGGAAAGGGAGCAGTGTCGATGTTTTTTTGAACTCCCACTGATTTCGCAATTATTATTTTAGATTCCATTTCAATAAATAGTATGGACCTTCAATATAAATAGCTGAACAAACAAAACCTATTCTGTAATTAAGGTCCTGTATTTTGAAGAGGCAAGTATAGAAAATGTAAGTGAACTGGTAGCAGAATCTCAAGGTTCTGAATGACAGAAGACATGAGTTCTTTCAAACTATGGTGGAAAACACATTTATATCTTGAATCTCTAGCCATCGAAAAATCTTTCTTTTTATAGAAGAACACTCCAAGATGAATAACACCTAAAGCTGCTAATCTACAAGAAAGAAGAAGAACTGGTCTTTAAAAATTCAGGAAAATGCCAAAGATGTAAAAAACCTACATTAAAAAGTTGCCATCATTTTTGACAAAAGCAATGATGCTGATCACAGGTCAAGGACAGAATGGCTTGTGAATGATGGCATGGAAACAAAATTTTTTGGCTTCCAAGGGAAAATAAACATGAGCTTCATGTTATGAAGGGGTGTTCTCTACATTTCCATTTCAGAACTATAACAAAATTGGCATATGAAAATTATTTCAGTCCTACAGAGTTTTACATTAAGTGTATTAAATCAGTAACATATATTACTAGAAAACAGAACACTGGTATCTATAAAACAAAAAGGTGACTCAAATAGCCACAGGCAATTATTCTCAAGTTCTGCATGTATTTTAGAGCAATAGAAAGATGTCTTCCTCCCCCAAAATATCTGAAAAATGGGACAGAATTGTACATAGGTTTACCAGACTCACCTAGTTAGTCTCTTTGACGAGAACCAATTTTCAAAGGAAAACTAACAGATCTAATTTATCTGGCCTTAACACCTGTTGCAGCACCAAGACTGAAATCACTGGCTGGCTGGCTGAAGATGATACAATAACTTTCAAATAGCTAAGAAAAAGAGAAAAATACACCATGCTGAAAGGTAAACTGTCCAAGAGAACAGAAGGTCCTAGCAGAGTTCTTACAATTCCTTGAGAATTACTCTGGAAACTAATTTTATTGAACTTTCTCCAGTTAGCGGTGAGGGTCCAAAAAACATTTTCCAATTAAGGCAGAAGGTGAGAAATGATGTGAATGCAGAAGCCACCATACTATTTTTCAGAGATAATTCATTAAACTTGAAGTCTAAAATTACAACTGAGATTAAGCAGTCCAAAATGAATTAAACCAAGAAAATTAAAGTAAAACAAGATGCCATGAACCTGAGATATGAACTCATGATTCTGAAATGACAGGAGGAAAAAAAAAACCAACCTCAAACCTCAAGATTTCTATTATTACTTAACTACAAGATAATGATATGATACAGCTATGAATAGGGCATAGGTGACTCAAGAAAGCATCAGCAGAGGTACTTCCAGCAAACGTACAGATCCAGTGTACAAGACACTGGATAGATACCATCTAAAATACCATGTAATTTCTAGTTTCTCATACTCAAAGATTAATTCAACCTAGAAAAGACTGCACACAAAGATGCTAAGATGAAGGATCATGCAGCAGAGACCAGTTCTTCCTAAAGAAAGCTAAGAGTGTCTCTGCCTTGGTTTAAAACAAAATAGAGGTGTTACCACTGTTTCCAAAAGCATAGTAAGGAACATCAGGAAAGGGAAATAAACAAACATTTAGTGAATGGACATAAATCAGCAACAAACAAGTTAGAATGGGAAAATTATAGTGAATTTTCAGTCATCACAGATCGAGGGTCTGAAACACATCTTGAACAGCAGCAAAAGGAGAAGAACTACCCACGGGTTTCAAAATGAAGTGCCATAAACTTGCAATCCTTAAAGATGTGGTGGTCTGCACTAGCAGGGGATTGGATGTGATCACCCATGAAGCCTCTTCTACTCTTACGTCCTTATATTAGGCAACTGATCTACACACAAAGTAATTCAGTTTCAGCTAGCAGTAGCATCCACCATATAGCATTCCTTCAGTACACCTACAAAGTTGTATTAGACCGAGATGGCTACACCGCATGACCTTCTTTGGATGTACAAAGCCATTCTGAAGTGCAAGCATCAGAGTGATTTCACTGTCTTAGAGGGATTTGGAAAGGAAACAAGAACCTCTAAAAGAAGAAATGCAAGTACAACAGGCCAAAACCAGACTGTTTGCTTATTTGAGCATTTTTTAGCTAAGAGGTTACACTATTTTGATTTTCAGGTAAGGCTTATCAAAATAACATTTAGAAAGACTGAGTTTTGTTTAGTCTCTTGCCATCACCCAGCAACCTAGCTGGTGACGCAGGGCAGGGCTGGGGAAGGCTGTCTCAGCAGAGCAGCTATTGGAATAGCAGGCTCCAGGGGTAGCACCTTTCCTTCACAGGCACCACCAGAACCCCCCAGAGGACGCAGTGGAAGTGCTCTCTGTGGACAACGCACTTCAACAGTGGGACCCAAACACGGCTTTATTCAGAATTCCAGGTCAGCCAAGCATTAGCCCACCTTCAGAAATACTCTTCTGTCACCTTGAAAATCACTTAGCTGCACAAAACCCCTGGATCCATTACAGCTTAGAAATGTTTTATTTCAGAAATGTTATAGTAATTGGAAGAAGAGAAGGAAAAAAATAATCTTCCCAACGTTAGCTTTATCTGTATATTTAGCAGAGCTCTGTAGACAATTAGCATTGCTGCTTTTCTTGTGCCATCATTTTCTCCCTGATAAAAAGTGTCTCTTCAATATTAATAGTTGAACATAAGTTTTAATTGGCTTTTCTTTTAGATTTTGTATACATATGTTTTAATTAATCTATTTGCTGAAGCTAATGCATCCTTCAAACTTTAAGCAAAGAGATTTCTCTAAAGGTGTAACTTGCAAGAAAAGCACTTTTTCCAAAGCACAGTTGTTTCAAAAGAAGAAAAGAGACATATAACATATTCTTAAAGTGGTTAATTCCAAAACAACACATTCCTCTTACAGGGGATTCCTAAATTCATACTTTTTTCTATTTTTTGTTTTAGATTACAGCCTCATACTTCAGATCTGAAGGGTACAAATATGTAGGTGTAGTTTCTAGCATGCAAGTTGCTCTTAAATGATAGTTAATTAATTAAAAATTAATAAACTTACCTTTATCATCTTCAGTAATCACTTTATCCATCGCATAGTCCACATCAAAAATGTATCGGTAAAAGCAGAGCTGAGTGTACAGGGCCTTATCAGAATACTGTAAGTAAGAAAATAGTAATTAAAAACCTGACTCAAAAGTGCACCTCTTGCACCCATTTGTAAGTCCACTATCAAAAGGTGGTTCTTTCTGGTTTTTTTCTAACAGTTTACACGTTCCATTCATGTCAGATTTTGGAACTATTATAATCATTATTATGCTGCAAAATCTCTTTACTACATCTCTACACTTTTTCTCATCATTCACACCAAGCATTTATACAAATCATACTAAACTTATCCATTCTTACAGAAACATAAATTACATTTATCCATTCTTACAGATACGCGCATCGCAATGATATTTGGCAACAAAATGAAAGTCATAAGAATGATGGGACAAAGGAATAACTTCAGTGATTTACTACATTGTACAATGCAATGATCTCAAAAAAGAAAAATAATTAATGTATATTTTTGATGAATACAGGTGTTTGGCTGTATTCCCTCCCTTCCCAGACAGACACACACACAGCTGTGGTTACATAAACTGTGAACATGCCATTCAAATAAGAACAGGTGCATATATACCTTTACAGCTATGTTACCACCTTGCTCTACACATCTGTGAAGGCTACTGCATGTTAGTAATCACGCATTTAGTTCAAAAATCTGCAGGTGTGTACATGTGGAATATGATATTCAATTAAATGCTTTGAATGTCAGTAATGTCAAGCCTCTGTGCTATTCCTCGAGTTCAGAAGTACGTGCCTGTATGCATTCGTGTCACTGTTGCCATTCTGTGCACTAGAAGATTGCTCGAATAGACATGGGACCCATCTTGCCCATGCTACAACAAAACCCTTTCAAGTTAATCTTCTTGAACTCTTGTTCAATAAAACCACATTCCAGTCCGTGCTGTTTAAGATATTGGAGTTCAAATATTGGCCAACAATGGTTTGAAGAGTTGTGCGTTACAAAAATTCTAATTAAGAATGAGATAACCGTAACAGCATCAAATGTGGAAGTAGTGTCCATTTTAATACGTTTAGTATACATGTAGACATGTACAAACTCTTGAAGACTTTCTTGATGAGCTATAAAACCAATGAAGAATGTGGTTAGACCAACGTAAAACTGCAACTCAATATACCACGAGGAATGATCCTGAAAATGCAGTGGAAGAACAACTGGTAAACTATTTCTGCTTATTGGAATTCTGCTTTAACTTAGCTTTTCACTCTTCTACCCAATCAAGCCAAGTTTTGTTACTAAATTCAGCTAATTTTACACCACTTCTGACATGTTATAAAGTATCTATAACTATTAAGCAACTCATGTTGAGACATTTGACAACTATTACTACTGCTTAGTTATTTTTTATATATTTTAACAGTATACTTTTTTCCACTTCATGTGAACCTATTTTAAAAAAAGACACACAGAAGCTTATTTTATTCCTTATTAGCTATTCTACGATATGCATCATCATTATACTATTATACACCAGTTATTTTTAGTAAATCCTGATTACTGCTTCCTGAAGAAGAAAAAAGGAGGACGACAGCGATTAAGTTATTTGTTTAGTTTTTTAGATTCAGCTGTAATTGCTGGTACACATCTCCCTGACTGCACACATGAAGCAGGTTGAATAGAACACTGAAATTACCTCCTTCATAATAGTTTGTTTTGATAATGTATTGTGTGTCGAGATGATGAGAAACAGTTGCTGTCAATTTGATTAGCCATTATATTTTTATGTTAATTGCCATTATTGGGTCCATTCTGTTTAGTGTCACCATAGAAGCCATACAATGTTAGCATAAATAACAAATTGGAGTAAATTAGGAAGATATATTTTTGCCAATTCATTTTAATTGCCCCTCAGTCCTTCCGTCAGTTAACGCAGCTGTTGACCCATAATAAGCGCTAGGTCAATATAGCTGCTTGTCAATTCAGAAATGCAAAGTGCTGTGTTGCTGGTAATGGATATACAACAACCTTTGCCAGCCAACTGAAGCAAACGAATGACAACCCACATGAAAGAATAAAGCATCAGCTATAGAGTTTAGTGACCTGATATTAGTAGGCAGGCTAATTGAAAGTCACTGCTTAAATGGATAAAGAAAATACAAAAATCAGTACATAAAAATGTATACATGCACACGTAGACAGATATATATACACATATAATTTTTTTTTTTTACTGATAATGTGCTAGTATCTCCTTCCCTTTAGCTTCCTGCCACATCTTACAATTAGTAATTGGTGGAAAACAAAAGGGTTTGAAGATTTTCATGCAATTAAGTATGACTATTATGGCATAATTATGAATCCAAGGAAGAGAAACCTTAAATTTAAAAGGACTTTAGGAATTACTTATATCATCACTTCTTAGATCTCCTTAATTTCTGATAACCTGTAGGTTTAAAAAAGGGAAAAAAAGCCCAATCCCTAAAAATTCAAACCCAAGTAACATTTTACATTTAATGGTGAATTTTTTGTGTAAAGAAAACCTGGCACCCCTAACATTATGGTAAGAACTTAGGCTAAATTTGTATCATCATTTATGCATTCTTTCTTCCCATGAAAGACTGAATGGTGAGCACATGAAAACAAAACTCTATTTTGAAGTTCTTATTTGTTCCATGATGTTTGATTTCTTGATTTCATTAAGAACTCACTTCAGCAGATAAGTCTGCTTCTTTGACAGCTTCCATTCACGGAAAGAACACTTTGTTCTTTCTACGCAACGAAACTTTTTTTTTTTTTTTAAATTGCATTTAAAACAGCAATAAACAGATGAAGGAACCAAAGGTATATAGTTTGCATTCAGCACAGTTATTCATTCCTTTGACATAAAAATTAAGCTTCCAATATAAAATTAAGAGATGTAATAAAAAAAAATTCATTGTGCTTGGCCAACAAAATATTAATTTAAAGAAATCTAGGTTTAATACAGTTGCAGACCTGTTTCCTGTAGCATCAGGGGGCCAACTGCAAATCTCCAACCTGCCTTCCCAGGAAGAATTTAAGATTACACAGATCATGTAATAGGAAACTGACGGTGTCTTCTTAACAGAACCAGTGAATTACCAACACTGGAAAAGCACAAAACTAGGGTACAAAATGCTCAGTCATGAAAAGAAAATAATCTCGCTCAGCTACCACACACACCAGGGAACGCTCACGAGGGCATACATTAGGAAAGGAGACTTCACAGACGCAATGCATTTGTATTTCTGGAGTTTCTGAAGGTCAGCCGTGCCTCCACACATGCCCAAGTCTTGACTGCCATGACTAGCTTAGTATTTGTCTTGGCCCTACAGCTGCTGATGTTTGAACAAGACACTGGACTGAAGGGTAGCACCGTCTCTTCTCCTGTCTCACAAACGCCTAAAAACTCAGCTCCGGAGCAAGGCCCCCTTGTGCGCTCACTCCACCTCTCTCTGGCCCAGCAAACCGTGATGCATTTTTTCCACATCAAAGTGAAATTTCAAGTGGAGAATGGTCCCAGCTCCCTCACCCCGTAACAGTGTAGTCAGTGAGTGGGGGATTTTTCCAGAAGAAGCAGACACAGGTTTGCGACCCTGCTGACAAGAACAGAGAATTGAACTTGGTTTTCTTAATCTTGCACAAAGATGGTGGAAAAATTGCCAGTGTCCACCTTTCCTCCTCTTTTTTAGAAATGCCAAAGCTCAACTCTCTGAAAGCGAGGGGACCTGGAAAGATTTAACCATTGGTGCGCATCTTCCTACCCTAAACACACTGCCTGAGGAGAACTTAAGATGCACTCACCAGCTTTTCTATTCTGGAAGAAAGGTTGGTGGCAGCTGCATTTAGGTGTTGAAATTAGAAGGCCCCTCCCTCACTGCTGGTTGTTTTAGATTACATCCCAAGGAACTTCAGTTGAGATGCCTCATTCTCCTCCATCCTGTTAACAGGGTGCCTGAGTGGCTAACACATCAACCTTTAAAATCCATTCAGTAGCTAAGGGCGGCAGCATGGTGACCTAGAGCACCCAGCTAAGAAAGGTCTGAGGAAAGGAAAAATGGAAAAATAAACAGAAGGAAAAGTTGATGGAAATTCACAACAGCAAGGTAGCAGAAGACTGAACTCATGATTCTAGTTCTGATGTTTTATTTACCTAGATACAGTGCTATTCTACTAAACACCTTTTAAGCAGCATGTAAAAACCTCCGTATCTTGAAAGTGTACATTTGAACAGGCCAGAAAACTAAATGCCCCTACTTACATTAATTTTCTTTAAACCGTTGTGAATTCCTGTATTAACCAAAGTAAGATGTGATGGCCAATGTTTTTTCAATGCTTTTTAGATTACTCATACTCCTCTACAGTAGGTTGAAGTCTTTTATTTATTCTTTGGCATGTCCTAAATTCCTGTACTTCTGTATAGTCCCACACCCTTTAAATCTTTCCTGCATTCTCATTTTTTTCTGCCCTTTTGCTTTCTTCTGCATCTGACTTTCTCCCATTTCTTCAAGCCCTCTCTGTGGTGGTGTTATGTTGTATTCTTTGTCATTTACTGTTTTCCACTGTGCCACCTAGGGTTTTATGGATGATGAAGGCAACAAGAAATTAAAAAAACTACAAAAAACTCTCCCTTCTAGTTTGCTAACTCTATTTGACTGCTTTGCAAAGGAGATAATTTCCACAGGCTACAGAAGTTATTTGTATTACTTCAATTAATTATAATACAAAACAGTGGCACCACTTCATTAATCAGCTGCTTGAGAGAGTTACTTTTGTGAAAAGTCTTTTTGGTAATTTGATTAGAAAGAACAGTGGCTCTTACTACTGTGATATGATTCAGTATGTCCATCAAACAAATCCTTTAGAACTAGTTCTTAATACTTTAAAACAGGAAAGAAAGAAAAGGAAATAGAAAAGAAGTCTCTTGGCAGAAAAATGTGTCTCAGAGACTCTTTCAAGGCTTAGATGTAATGGAGCAAAGCGTACAGGAAATACTTCAGTGCTTTGAGAGGCATTTCCTCCCCTCCCCCCCTTAGAAAGATGCAGTAATTAAAACCTAATTATTATCTTCATTTTAAACAAAACCTAAAGTGAATACCAATTAATAACAACATACTAATGAGCATCTGCTGTGATGAAATTGAATATGAATGTGCTGCAAATTTCGGGTAATTTATTTTTTCGGGGAAGTGCCACTGGTCTCAATCTACTGCTGGAAGATTGTATAGACTGTACACATTTTCCATCGTGTCTCTTATGTGCAGCAATTTCTATTTTCAAAAAGAGGGCATAGCTCAGCTTGGTGGATGTTTATATATCCAAATGCTACCCACGCTACAATGATTTCAAGGCAATAAACTGAAGTGTAAGACCGTGTTTTACACACCTCACATACTCTTTTGTAAAACCCAGGCAGTTGCATCACACCAGTTTTGCACAGCCCCCATTCACCATCAGATTCTGAAGGCAGACACTCCTGCAGGAAAAGAGCTCGTGAAGTGTGAATTAATGGTACACTAAATACTCATAATGTGCGTACCCCTCGCCCCATGCCAATGCTGATATATACTGAAGTCTGGTCGTCTTGTGCATCACAAAACCTAGTTAAAACACAGTGCAGTGCTGGCCTGTGACAAATACACTGAAATAAACCATGCACCTAAAATAACTACTTCACATAAACCAAAGAAGGTGAAACAAAAGTACATCTAAATTGCAGCCTTTATGCTTTAGCATACAAATCAGTTTTTGAAAACTTATACCCCATTCCATTAAAAACATGAGATGGTTGGTCACCATCTTTCCTGACAGCAGTATTGGTTATAAACTAAATGAGGAGGTATGTGTCAGAGATGTGGGTGTGGTTCCCTTCTTAACCCTCCAAACTGTCCTCTCCCTCAAACAATATTGGGGTTTTTTAGTGATTATGACTCACAGAGTTCATTAAAGAGGTAAAAGGAAACTAAACAGATGCGACAGGATTTGGGTATGATGAAATTTTCCCTAGTACTTATGTTAACATGGACTGTATGACAAAAGAAGAGGTTCTTCCATATACATGCAGAGGTCAGTGGAAAAAAAAAGGCACAGCAGAAGACTGCATTGTACAGTCTTGTACATTATGAGATTTTTTTTTTCATTAAGTAACTGAAATGACAAGAACTTTTGCTGGTTTAAGTCCTGTTTAGCAATTAGTGACAACATTACAGAGGATCTAATTATAAAAGCCAACTCTGGACTGCAATGCCAGCAAAAGAACAGAAAAGTGGTGGGGAACTGTGTGAAGAACGGATGACGACACCTGCTGACAAGGGACACCAGACTGAATGAAGGGGTTAACACAATACCTCCAGGGTGGATCCTGACAATACTATTACTAAACGTTTTCATTAAGAAACCCTGGAGAAAAAGTAGCTGGCTATTAACAAGATATAGGAGGCATGAACGTGGCAAAACAGAAAAGGGAGGAAATTTAATAGCAAAATATTTCTGGCCATAACAAAGAAGCTGAATGAATTATCTAAAACTGGGGAGAGTCCCAAGCTGGAACTGTTCTGCTTTGAGGATTCATAAGATGATGCCTCAAGGCATATGGCACAGGCACAAGATGAACAGCAAGTGCCAGCAGACCAGGCAATACTTACCTATAGAGCTCTGGAGGAATGGAAGGATGAAGCTGTTGGACCACTAACGGTGGTGGATCACCTCTACTTAAAGCTGGCAGCGTAAGCAAAGACATGAAATAAACCCTGTTCCTCTTCCTTGGAGAGATGTTGTTTTTTAAACAAAAAGTCTGAGTGTCATCTATGCTTAACAAACAGTTTCTCATCTTAATGATATGTATACAACCCGCTCCCCTATTCCCGGTCTTGTGTGTGCTCTGCTGCTCATCTGAGCATGTGGTAAACCAAATCCAACTCACTAACCCAGCAAAAATTACTCACGTCTTTTCTAATCTGGCAGAAAACTAACCCCCAAAAATCAAACTGCCTCCCTGCGTGGTTAGCAGCTGGCACAAGGTGAAACAGCAAACTGCACAGTAGCTGATGTGAATGAGCCAAACTAGCTACTGCTAACAAGGGAAGACAGTATGTTCCCCTGCTTTTAGTTTTGGGTTCGAGCTCTGCCTTGCACCCAGTACTCAAGCTCATCTGAGCAGCGCAGTAAGACCCGGCAGTGAGAACACAAGTCTTAACTAAGAATCACTTTTTTTTTTGCGGTGGGAGAATCACTTGCCTTACATACTCTCAGTATACATATGTCATTGTGAAGTGTTCTTTACTCTGAAATTTTCAGCATCAAGGTGTTTATGACTAATTTTTGATATTAGTAGTATTTCATACAATTATACAAGAGACAAGCAGGTAAAACTTGTGACCGAGTCTTGAACAAGACCAGACACTATCTGCTCTGAGGTATCTTTTTTCTAAGAACATTATAACAGCAATCAATGACTAATTGTACATAAATGAGCTCTAAAGATGTTATATATATGTGTGTGCAGATGTGTACAGGTATATGTACATATACACATGTATATGCATGTATGTCTGCACATATATATGAACACTGACATTTTAATAAAAATACAAGAGCAAACAATAAATATAATTTAGAAGTTTTACAATACAAATAATATTTTATATAAATATTGTTCCAGATTCAAGAAGAGTCCAGAAACAGCCCTCAAAATGAATAATGAAATGAATAAATAGCTGATTTTCATACAGAAAGTTTATTAAATTGATAAACAGGATCAGAAGAGGTGGTTAAGTCCCATGCCAGGAAATGCCATCAAAGTGGTCGCTTTGGTCAGTTCTTCCCTGCTAAACTAAACAGGGCTGACTAGTAAGCTCAAGTGCTGAACTGTTACTGTCCATATTACTAAATTTTTAATGTTTGCTGAGTTTTGGGCCATGACAACTGACTATCTAAGACAGAGATGGGGATGATGTGCCTGGACCATTCGTACTGGCAATATGGATCTGATTGCACTTCAGCAGTCCCAGGCTCTGCCCCAACAGACTTTGAACCCACCAGCATCCCCACATAACGAGCACGCAACACACGATCAGCTTTAAGCTGCACTACAGCCCTCACCTTGTTTTAAAGCCTCTGAACCTACGAAACGTACACAACGGCCAATCACTGGCTTATGCATACAAACATCTGTAATCTTAGTTTCTGGTCAGAGGACACTTGACACTAGTACTGACAGCGCAATAGGAGAAAAAGGTACAAGACTTGGTTTTATTCAAATAAAGACAGACTGCATTTTAAATCAGATGAAGGAAATATCAAGAACTTCATCAGTAATTTGCCTCACGGATCTGGAGAGGATCTAGAGTACTCATGCTCTCCCCTCTGAAAGCAGTATCATTGTGTAACTGAGGGATTTGCAGGCTAACCAGTTTGGAGCCTGAAGATCCGATGTACTTTAGGATGGGGATTGTACAAAAATTCTCCAAATATCATTTACAGCAGAAAGGTTAAGATTTGAAGTTTTTCACATCAAACTTAACAAATGAGCTTTACTGGACAGCTGATGAAAGACAGAAATCACTCTGGAATCGGACTCTCCCAGCAGCACACACAAGCAGAAGTACAAAATCGTATCTGCCCAAATGCACCGAACATTACTCCAGAGAAGCGTCAGCATGATCCCAAAATCAACTGTATTTTAAGAGCCTCCGATTGAGAATATTTGCACACTGCAAATAATTTGCTGCTTGAAATAAGCAGCATATAGATATGCTCCTAAAACATATCCTCTTCTTGGTGTACAAGACCAATCTAATAATAATAAAAAATAGTCCACATTTACTTTTTAAGACAAAACCAAGCACCTTCAAGTGAGTCACTCATTTCTGGAATTACCTGACCCTTGACAACCTGGAGTGGGCAATAAGAAGTAGTTAACAGAAAAGGCTTGGTGAAACAACATTAAAATTGAAAACCACCTCTGTAAAGAAAAGCAGTCATTCTGCTCTGGAGATAAAAGTACCACAGCCAAGTACTCCCCATCTATCTTAAGTGTTACAGAACAAGCTAGTACAGCTCCAGAGATCAGTCTTGTTCTAGAGAGCTGATGAATCTACTCATTGAATGAGGAGCACTTGTAGTAGTTAACTACAGATCATCTGCTTATCTGAAACAGAAAAAGTAAGCACATGCATAGGAACTCTCATCACTGAACAGAATTCTTTTAATTTTCAAGTAATTTCATGTATTTGCATTAAAAAATCTAAAATCATGATGTTCTAACAAAAAAGAACTGCACTGTAAATATCCAGGAAACTTACCTTACAAAAAGATGTGTCACTACAATTGAAAGAATCAAACAATTATGACTCTATACAGCTGAAATCTGCATACAAAACCTCTACCCTTACTTAATGAAGAACCACTCCTCATGGAGAATGCAAGTCATGCCCTATGTGTCAGGACCCACATTTCTCACAGTTGGAAACAAATAAATCAAGTGAGGCCCAACCAAGAAGATTATATGAAACCGCCTTGCTAGGAGTAAATTCTGCCTGTAGGGAAAGAATCTGCATAAGGTAGCTCCCAGACCAGAATCACAGATATTTCACAGAGAGAGGCTGTTACTAGAGGCCTGAGGGTACTAGAGGTCTCCTAGAGGCCTCTGCAGACTAGGTGCAAGGCTGCTTTTTTACCATTACATGCAATCTGCTGACGTGTTCAAAAGTGGTTGTGTATTGCCAAGGATGAGCAAAAGGTTATCCCTCATTATCTTCGAGGCACATTTTGAGCCTTCTGTCTGCTTGCAAAAATAAAGAGGATGCCACTTCTGATGTTCAGATGCAGGATGCTATGGAATACAATGGAAAAAGCTGATAGAACAAGTCCTGTTCTCACAATCTAGACTGTAGTAGAGGTAACAAATTTCAATTTGGAAGTAAAATATTTTTGTTTACATAAATGATTTTTTTCATCTAGCTCTGTATTTGCAACCTTGATTTTTATTTACCTTTTTAGAAATAAAATCTTTTCTCACTGATTGATACACTTTACACAAACATTTGGCACTTGTCAGCTATCCAGAAGCATACACTATAAAAGTGCAATCTGTGTAAGCAACTTGGCTTATACATATTTATTTAAATTACGATTTTGTGAAGAAATGGGTAACGTTGCATTTCTTTTCTGCAAAATAATTTACTAATATTTGTGAAAGCCTTTTTTTAACTGAATCTTGATTATCATTCAACAAGCACAAGTACAGCATTTAAAAACTGGTTTATTAGTAAATAAACAACACTATAAATAGGCTAGATACACAAGCAAATAAGCTTATCTAAGTATGTTTAAGATGTAAAAGCATACATGTGAAAATAAAAAAAAAAGCATCATTTATAGAGAGGGAACTAAACATACTGCTTTGGATTACCACAGTCCTGTTTCTCAATACTTCAGGACTCATTCCCTCAATTCTAGGTTTTAGCAAGAGAGTAAAAAGTTTGAAAAGCTAGGTTTCTGCCTTCACCTCCTAGTTTCTCAGTTTTTAATGAGCTATTCTTTGAACTCAAGTAGGTTAAATAATCTGCTGCAGAGGACTCTTATTTTGTCTAAAGTAAATTTGGCATTTCAGTAAATTCTAAAGGATTTGGAGTCAATTTTCCTTCTCATTGATCTCAGTTTTTCTTAAAAGTTAAGACAATAAGGAAACTAGGCTGAGATATGAAAATGCTTCAGCTACGCATCATGCACCCTGAAACATTTTGCTATTCAAAGATCAGAATTGTTAGAGATTGACTGAAGTCGCCATCTCTATGGTGCCAACAATATAAACAAGCACCTTGTGAAACTTCTCAGACTATGCAAGATTACTGCTTCAGCTGGAAAGGCAGACAGACTTGGAATACAGTGTATTTAACTTGCTTAACTTACTCTGGAGCCAGGATGTACAAGGGATGACTCCTCTGTTAAATTAAGATCTTTCTTCCTCTGTTTTGGTTAGACCAACTGTCCCCAACAGGTTACAGTAGCAGCTATCTATCTGTAGCAGTGTATATGATCAGCTTTATCAATGCAAGTCTTGACCTTATGTCTCTGAAGCAGCTCTCACAGACTTGAATAGAATTACCAAATGCTAAAGAAATATCATGTTATGCAGATGACAAAAGGAAAGGAGAACATGTTTTCTGTGGGTAGCACTGGCATTGTACTGCAAACATTAAGATTGTAAAATGTTGTGTACAAAGGCACATCTCAATGACTTACAAGGCAACTTTATCTATTACCCTAGGGTTGAAATCAATAGCAGCACTTTAGGTACCAGACACAACTCCAATAGCTTGTTATGCTGCCATCTGCTCCTTCCACAAGTAGTCAACGTTATGCAGGATTTATTCTCACATACTTTCCTCTCTGGGCAAAAACATAGATTACTTTCAATCTCCTTCTCCATAACTCAAAATGGATTCTTCAGCACTGAAAGTGGCATTGGCATCAGTGCATACACTAATTTTGATGCATTTTATTTTTTAATGCCATCTTCTCTACATACATCTCTGGCACTGTCTACCAGTCTAACGGTGTTCTGGGTGACAAAGGTTTCACCAGACGATGCGTGTTTAAAACTGGTTGTTACTGATGTCAATTTTATAGCCTGCTTTGAAGAAAACCTCAGAGATTCTGCCCTGCATCCTTCAATTGGTAAGTCCAAACACGAAGAGAGAAAGACATCAACCCTGAGATTATCCACAAAGAAAAGTAATTAGTCCACCTGAGAACAGGCAAAGATTAAAAACTTCAGGTTTTGATTTTGCCAGCTGCTCTGATGAGTGAGGTCAATACTGTGTGTGCATGTTCCAGGAGAAAAAGTGTAGGTCAAACATGAACCCCACCACCTGCCAGTGAATTTTCATTCAAGAGGTGCTGAATAAAGTTCAGAAAAAAGCATACAACAGTCTGGAGGGTTATTCTGAAGATTCTCAAAAACTTCAAAAATCGTTCAAAGAAGTTATGTCCAAGTTATTGAAGCAACTTAGTAACACATGAAGAAGTAAACACACTTACCAATTAAAAAATGATCCTCTAATAACATGATGTGAATGATCTAAATGACCTATTCATTTTCATGGGACACCCCAAAACTTGCAACTAAACTGTAATGAATTTAATAGCTGTGACAGAGACAGCTCTGTAGCTCATTAATAATGGTAATCTATATAGTCGTTTTATTGTCATAGTTTATTGTTTCTTGCATGGATACAAGGGACTATGGGTTATCTTCCACAGGTGCTTCCCATGTAACAAAGTTTACAAAAAAGAAAATAAAACCAGAAATGCCCGTCACCATGATTTACTGTAACTAGACTCTCATAATATGAGCAGCAGAACTTTCTATATATAGTTCATTAATGTTAATGATTCTGTGTGTAATAATCACAGCTCTTGGAAATCATCAACTGGCCACTTGACATGGGGTGGGGATGGAGCACAAGAGTGAAGCTGCCATTTTTCCAGTTTTCCTGCTTATTATTTGAATGGTGTCTTGTTGTGGTTTAACCCCAGCTGGTAACCAAATACCACGCAGCCGCTTGCTCACTCTCCCCCCTCCCCAGTGGGGTGGAGAGGAGAATCAGAGAGAAAGGAAAACTCATGGGATGAGATAAAAACAGTTCACCATGACAGCAAAGAAAAAAAAATTATATTATATATTAATAATGATAATAATAATATATGAGGATAATAGAATATATAAAACGAACGATGCACAATTTCTCACCACCCAACGACTGATACAGCCCGTCCCAAGCAGCAGGCAGGGAGCAGGGGTATCCCCCCACAGCTATCCCAGAACAGCAAGTTCCAGAGACAGCAGGCGAGGGAACGAACAGCCAAACGAATGAACGAAAAGGCCCGAATGAAGGAAAAAAGGGAAAAAGAAGGGGACTGGCCCACTGGCCAACCCCCACTTATACTGGGCATGACATCTATGGTATGGAATGCTCTCTTTGGCCGGCTTGGATCAACTATTCTGGCTCTACCCCTCCCAGGTTTTTGCACCTGCACATTAACAAAACCTGGGAAGCTGGAAGATGTCCTTGATCGCTTAGCAGCAATTAATAACATCAGTGTATTACCAACATACTTCACATACTACATCCAAAACACAGTAGCTGCTGGAAAGAAAATTAGCTCTATCCAGGCTGAAACCAGGACGTGTCTCCTTGTTTCTCACAAATGCAAGTAGTCCAAGCTGATTATTACTGAGTTATCAACACACAAATAAAACTATCAGGTTATTATTAAAATTCTTCCTTGCACTGTCAGTTATCCTAACCACAGATATTTAGACGAAGACCCAAGAAATAAATTTTAAACAGAACATATGAAGAATGGATACTTCCAAGAAAGGCATCCCCACTAAATGAAAACTGTTTGTCTGGAAACTGTTAAAAAACACCCTTGTATTTTTAAGAATACAGACTTCCTTAAACAATCATCTTCAATGGATTAAATCTTAATGTTTCCACACTGAAAGAGACTGGTGACAAACAATAACTGATTTCTCTAATGGGAAACCTCCAAGTGATTATTTTTACACGTAGCTGAAAGAAATACTGGTTTAAATAAAAATAATAGGTTTCTTGCTGCTGGACAAAAGCAAAAGGTGTTGACCCATGGTAGCAACCTATGCAATAATCAGCTGTGATTGAAAGAGCTCAAATTACAAATTAAGCAAAATGATGACTGGAGTATTTTTCATCATGGAGAGTATACTCCAGTAAGTTACAGCTCTAACAGAGATGAGAGAAACCCTGGGCACCAAGAACTCTGATGAACCCACGTAAAAATGTGAAATGGTACACACTCACAAAAGTGACAAAAAGTGATCTTTCCGTAGTTCCATTCTTTAACAGAAAAGGAACTGTTGGTATTTAAGCATTAGACAAGGACATTGAAGATCAGCTTTCCATCTCCATTTCTGCAAAGAGCTGTGTACCCTTAGGTGAATTTCTAGGCCTTCTGGTAACTTCAGCTTCCCTTTCGTAAAGTTAGAGCATCTGCAAACAGTGTTGGGTGTTAATAAAAAAATTAGTGAAGTACTGAGGCACTAGATACTCTAGCATCATCTATTGCGGGGGGGTGGGGGGTGGGGCGTGTGCGTTCTAAAGATTAGCCCTTCCCTCAGGGACTAGAATTAAGTTTGGGGTTTTTTTCCTTGGATGTACACATCTATCTGGGCAGAACTATCTGGTTGTATTAGGAGTTCTGAGTGTTCACATTCAACAAGTGAAGAAATGCTAAATTTAATCTTTCAAACTTTACAACAAACTCTTAAAAATAATACAGACAAACCACATGCTGCTGCTTTGCCCTGGCACCGGAAAACTAAAGCAGGTCAGATATTTCTTTAAAAGTTAGATAGGTTATTTTACCAAATACAAATTGTATTATTTTACCAAATACAAGGGAAAAGACAAAAAGTCATTTGTGAGGTTCCAAACAAGCAAGGCAAGAGATCTTGTGATAACAGGTCTTCCAGACAAATATCTGTAGGAAGCTCAGAAGCAGTGTCTAAGTGACAGCAAGCCTCACAGGAAAACCATGCATCTACTCTGCTACATTCCTGGGTAAATTCTGGAGGGTCAGCTGGAAGAGAAATGTGGTATAGTTATTAATAGCATGAGTACCTCCAAGTGCAAGGGATATTTTGTCTCTAGGACAAAAGCTGGTTGTGATAGGAAGACATGGATCACCCTTGTGAAAAACCTTCCTTAACAGCGATCTGCTGGTCAGAATAACATTTTGTTCATTTCACCGTTTTGATAAATTCCTTTTTTAAAGAGTTTTGTCACTTCTGCCTCAGAGTAGTAGTCTAATGATTTATAACTAGTAGCTTTTCATTAGAAAGATACTTAACTTCTCTGATCATAGCATCCAAAATTTTCCTGAGAAGTTCAATGTATCTGATACGAAATCAGATCATATGCTTCAAATATTGGACTCGATGTCCCCAAAGCGAAATTAAAATGTATAATCAACCAATATAACATTCACTGTTCTGAACTTGAGATCCCTTAATGAGAAGTACAATGATACAAGACAAACTTTCTTACCATGAATAAATAATCTTAAGAATTAAGAAGCCTTACCAGAAACATCTCCCTCCTTTCTAGTGATCAGGCAGAACATATGGGTACTGCAGTATAAAGCTACACAAACCTTCAAGCTGTGCACTCATGTATATGTTTCAAAGTTGGGAATCCACTTAGCAGATAAATTGGGAAAGAAAAGAGTATGGCCCCCGAGTGTGGAAAAGCAAGGAGCTTCCTCACAAGACTTGCTCCCCTCTTTCATACGCCAGTGATTGCAGCTACAGCACTGCCAGAAAAAGACAACCCATAATAGCAGGAAACAGGGGAAGAGAGAATTTCTGAAACAGGACAGACTTTCAGAACCTTATCAGCTACAACTAGTGACATGTGAATTTGAGTTTCGACCAGATGGATCCTGATCATGGTGCAATGCTTGTAAAAACATTTGATCAAACTGGACAGGTCAGAGAAAACTGTGGTATTGCTCTCAAAACCACCAGTTTCCATTGAAAGAGGTGCACTTTGCCAGATATAACACTCCTAATAGATGTCTACTAAAATTCTAGTCAAAAGAAAAACTGTAGACTTTATCACAGATTGCCAACACTAGTGGTAGAATAAATATCACCACCATTTACCCCCCCCGCCAAATGTAGCCCAATCACAACAGAATGCATGTTAGTTTTACTAATAACTTAGAAAAAATTGCAAAGGCTCTCAATAGTCCACCTCCTCTAAATAACTTATCTGTGCTCACAACCTCTGCTAACTCATTTTCCTCCTTTTCCTGAGGAACCATATTATTTTCCATCAGACACCAAACAGACCCATCTTGAAACTGCACAATGATGTTCTCTGCATCAAGCCTCTTCTGGAATACACAATTTTAGATACCACCCAAATCTACCTCATGAAGGAATACAAGTATATAAGCTAGGTTTCAGTAACCAAGAAAAGCAGCTAAGCAGACTGCCAGTCATGATATGTAGTTTTGAGAAATTCAGCCAAAATAAAGCTGCTAGTAGGCACGATGCTGGCTCTCCTTGGAGCTCCTTCCTCCCAACACTTATTAGTGGGTTGATGCTGTAGCGAGGACCCACTAGTGAACTTGCATTATTGCCATCACGGTACTCCAGCAGAAAAGCAAGCCCTTTGAACAACAGTGGATTAAGAGATACTGGTAATGACATCTCTCAAAATCTAACAAAATAGAAGCAGTTTTGGCCATTCCACTCTCAAATGCATCTCCAACCCTTCCCCCATTAAAAAAAAGTCCCTTATGTAGACTGTATAAAAAGCTTGTAGGAAGCTAAACACAATAAATCTTACAGGGAACATAAATCATGAAAAATTAAGACATTTAATTTGTTAAGTGAGTAAAGTTGTATTTCTGGGACTTAAAAGACAGCAAACACAAAAAAGCAACCTGAAATTTAGGACCAGGGAAAGTACTCATACATACATACAATAAAAATGTCAATCATGTAATCTTAAATAAGTAAGACTGGGAAAAAAATGACCTTATCCTTTACAGTATCATGCAGCACCCCAGAGCCCAAATTATAGGGAATAAAAGGATGAACAAGGAAGAGGACATTCCATCTGAGTAGAGAAAGAACAGATTGCCCAGAGCAGCTGCTCTCAGAGGATTTAATAACAATATTTAGAAAAAGCAATAGGAAAAATGTCACTCTCAAAAGTTTCTGGCCTAGGAAAAGTTGGATCGGCTAATTAGCTCTCTTTATAAGATAGACAGGATTACAAGAGCACCTAATGAAATGTACTTACTGCAAAATACAATGTCAATAATCCATGTTATTGTTTTATACTCTTGTGACTTTTTTCCTTAAGAAGTTATGATTTTAACATTGTTATTCTTAAATCTTATATAATTAAAAAGCTCATTCCAATTCTGCACAGCAAGGCAGCTGATTTCCACAGGTATGGCAACCCCGACACACAAATACAAGCTTGCTCATGTCGAGGCCAGGTCCACAACACGCATCAAGATAGTTAAGAGCGTGCCATAATCAAAGGCTACCAAGGGAATTCTTCGGGAATACTAACATTTGCCTTCCGCTCTCCACAAGGAAACTCGTTAGAATTTTTCATCTTCCTGATAAATCCAAGGCTGCATAAATGTCAAGTTCAGTACAGCCAAGTACAGCCAGTTGGGAAGGTTTAGTATTTCCCTCATTCCTACAGCTTTTAAAAAAGACACATTTTTCTTTATTGTCTTTTCATTACAACCTTTCATCTTTTATTCACCAAATTTATATATCCCACTCAATGCTTCAAGATTATATTATCTATGTTAGGTCATCAATAACTTCTTGTAAGGTGATGCACTGGATGTATTCAGTCAAGAACTGTCAATGCTCTTGTTAAGGTTTACACGAGTACAAGGGAACACTACAAGTTCAAAATTATTTTTTTTGCGAAAAGTAGGGGGAGGATTTGGTTTTTTTTAAACATATTTGTGTAGCCAATAATGAATAACTTTGTACATATAGTACAGCTAACCAGAGGAGCTGTCTCAAGCACAAAATTCATTTTTATCATAGCTAGCTCACTGTTTGGAGCTTCTATATATTTCTGCAATTGGGATGGGGAATGAGGCTGAAAGCTGACTGGAAGACATAAATTAGGTTAGATAACAACCACCTTGTGTGGCAGCAGGAAAGCAGCCAAACCTCGTACTATTTATTTTCCATGCCAGTAGACTGTTTTGTTAGGTGAGGATTTTTGAGTGGTTTTCAGCAAGGGGAAGAGCACACTAGCCTTCCCATCCTTATCATGCAGTGCTCCTCTATATTATGCACTAGCTAGAACTTCTGAGCTGTCTGACAAGATCACCCATGCAAAAATCTAGCCAGGAGGATTAGAGCACTGATGAACAATAAAGTAAAAATCTGAAAAACTGGCAACATTTTCTTACCCACACGGAAGTACTGAAAAGTATTCTTTACCATTTTTGCTACCCAGGTATTCAGAAGCATGACATTCAACAAATCCTCTAGATCACGAAAACAGAGTAACCAAATGCATATATGCCTCTTCAATCAAGAAGTTTAACTACTTCTGCCAATCCATCCAGCTCATGAACAATAGACTTTTGTGTTCTACATGAGATAACCTATGGAGCAGAAAAGCATTTTCCCAAAGTATCTCATCACAGGGTTATCAAAAAACTTAAAAGTAGTTTTTGCAGGGATGTGCAAAGTCTCAAAAGGAGTTTAAGACTTATGAGACAGAACATGAATATTTCAGTTTTGTTCAGCACCAGGTGATTAAACAAGATAATCCATTCTTTGGGTCAAATTCTGCTGAAGCCTTCATGTAGCACTGTAACTGTCTTAGCACAACCTGTTCATAACTTTTCCACAAATGAAAAGTAAGACTGAAAAACCCCTGTCTCATACATGATGAAATCTGTTGTTATCATTACCATTTAGCTCCTAGAACATAGCTTTAACAAATGCTATTTCATAGCTTCTGTAACTTTCCCCACTTTCTTATACTCTGGAAGGGATTGTCATTAACTCTACCATAAAAATATCAAGAAATCCAAAATGGTGCTCAATTAATTCCTTCACACTTCACGAAACATCCTCCTGTGTAACAACCAACTCCACAGGAACTATTCTTATTAGAAATTAATTCTTCTCTACTAGCCCTTCTTTCCTTGTTATACCATTGTCCAGTCCTATCTTGCAATTACACAGTAGGTTTCTGCACAAGAGGTCTACCAAAAGCACGAAGTGATTCTAGTGAGTCTTCCTCCGAACGAATGCTGGACCCGTCTCTAGAAGTGCATAAAGAGCTACCCTTCAGATGAGATAAAGGTGACGCATGGCCATTAAAGGTCCTGTGGCACCTTTTGTTAAGTTCTGGTGGTTTATCCTAAGTGTCCTGGCCAAACTAACTCCACCAGACTACTGTTTGCTCAAATGCCTCAAGCTCCCTTTGCAGCTTCATTTTGATACTGTGTTCTTCAGCTCTTGCTTTTAGCTGCCATGCGATGTTTCTCTAGGCTGTTAAACAGCTGCTGTGTTCAATCCTTGAGGTAGCTGCACTTCAGTGATAAAGTAAGTGAACCTATATATAGTTTGTAAATCCATTTGTTATGTCTAAAGTACTTTGAGATTTAGAATGTGCAAGAATGCACATATATTAAGCTTTTTAAACTCTAAAAAGGGGGACAGCCATAACTGGCAGGATCCACGTTCAGTCACTTTGTACTTAACGGTTTGAAAAAAATTACATGCAAATTATTTAGAATTTTATTCCACTTTTCAAAGCATGAAGTTAAATGTTCCCATTTCTAAAAATAATAATAAAAATCAATAACTATTATTCAGTATTCATTTGATATTCCACAATGGACCACTGTGAATTTGAACTCCAGGAAAGGCTGCTGTTTCAAGCCTCCAAAGGGTTATTATATAAAGCATAGAGAAATAATAATTTAAAAACACGTAAAAAAAAGCAGAAAACGTCCTTTCTTTTGAATTATAACTAAAGATGAGAAAAGACAGAAGCCAATTAATTAGAATTACCAACTTACAGTAATAATGGTACTGATAACAAGACAGATATAGACAGGGTCTTGTTACAACAGGTAATAGATGCAGGAAAGACTATCCATTAATACCGTGGGCTCAAAGCAACACGCCTCACTTTTAGGAAACATACCAGCAGAAATAACTAGTGTATTATCCTGTGGTTGCTTAGAGATGACTTAACGAGTTCCTGAGAACAGGCCATTAGCTAGCATTTGCTTTTGCTATTAAAGCTGGATACTGTTTTCACCCCTTCTCTTGTCTCCCGCAGCT